>VOQJ01012248.1:0-25000 GCA_015052665.1 Apistogramma diplotaenia | reverse complement strand
AAAGAAAAAGAAGAGCGAAATCAGCACAAACCACATTACCGGTTGTTCCACATAATTTTGAAGCTGCCCCCTGGTGACAGTACACAGCTACAACGCATAGACCAAGGTCTGCTAAGCTCTGTGCAGTAACTGTGGACTACAAATGCACTATCTTGCTGGAACCTTAGCCTGTCTGTTCAGAATTGCCTATAGATGCTTAGCTGGGTTGGTGTCTGATCACTGCAAATGATTCACAAACCATTCAGTGACACTGTAGAAGAGCATTATTAAGAAGAGAACACTCCAATCAGGATTAAAAGGTTTCCTCAAAGTATAAAGGTAATCACTCAGAATATCTTATCTTACTTTCTCTAGTGGTGCAAGTAGACTCAAACCATGTGAGTAAAATGCCCCTTCATGACATTACTGAGCCACTAGATCCAATTGCATCTCATCAGGGCTAGGTTTTCCCTTTAATCTGTCACCTCTTTATATGCATGAAGTGATGTTTTTCCCCTCAGCTTCCTAGCCTTATTACTGGATCAGTGGAACAGATGAAGGCCAAAAATAAGTGGGGACTTTATTTAGTAGGAGCCGAGTGTGTAACTGTATCCATCAGTTTTATTTTAGGGGAGGGAGTTCATCCCAAACTCGATCCATGGTCAGAAGATAGAAGTCAGAAGTTACATGCTTCTGTGAGCATCGGCCTGGGGTCATGTGATGGGTTTTAATGTCACTTTGGTTTAATATAAGAACTGATCTCTATCAGGTCTGACTGACCAGCTGGTCTTAGTGCACTGTGAACAGGCAGAAAGCTGAGGAGTTAAATACAGAGCCCACCCTCCTGTGGTATTTCACACCCAACCATAGATATAGGGTTGGTGGATGGGGCACTCGGGAATGCGAAAGTCAAGGGTGTGTGTCGTGTGCATCCACTATTGAGAAGAGGAATCAACAGTCTTGTGCCAAGATCATGGCACAATCACAGCCATGGCATGTGTGCTTGTTTACATGCTCTATAGTTAACAGGTGATCCGTTATCCAGGTTCTGAACTAAATGTGTGAAAAGAGGTCACATGAAGTCTAGTTATAATACTTTTTCAGAAGTCATTAATGCTGCACAGAAAGGTTACTGAGATATTGAGATATTTGAGATATGAGATATTGCAAAAATGCTGTGACACATTTTTCTTTTCTTGTGCAGCTTCCACTACTTGTGGACTGTTCCCATCCCCTGGGATTACGTGTGTAGATCAGTTTTATGAGGCTTCTGTATTTTCCATTCATCTAAATTCATCAAAGTAAACTGAGTGACAGAAACACCAAACTAAAAGCAATTGTGGTTTACTAACTGTGTCAGAGAATGACTTGGCATGCTGGTGTACATGTTTCTGTTTTGACTGAAGTGTTTATTAGCTGGGACTGCTAAAGTGAGCCTTTTCCCTCTGGCTTTTTAACCAGATTTTTCTGGTTGATTATTTGATTAAACTCCTGGTCTTTTAAGTGTATATTTTTCAACATTCCTGCTCCACACAGAATCCTTCATGTGTACACAAAGGGAGAGAAAGAGGCAAAGATTTATAGGTTAAATGGATGGAAAGAGAAAATGGGACTTTTGGTTCAGGGTGACAGTTTGGAAAAAAAATCCCAGACAGTTCTCACTTTATTTAACAGAATGTTAAACATGTTTAGCCTCAACAAAGCAGCTCCATGTATTAATGATACTAAAATTAAAAATACAGCAACATAACTCTACTTTAAAAAAAAAACAAAACAAAGAAAAAAATCGAAATCCTGTCTCACAGATAAAATCCTCCAGACACTTTTAACTCTTTTTGTCCTGTCTGGAACACACATGGTGTTGCAAACAAACATGCCCTAATTTATAGACACACACTCACACACACACGCAAAATGTGTACTGCATGCACAAAGACACATGCAGACACACATGTGCAAGCACTGTCTATGATCACTACCATACTTTGCAGGCGTGATCATAAAACAAGCAACACAACCCGCAAGACTCTTGATTCCTGTGACTCTATGTTTTATGTCTCCAGAAAAAAATGGTGTCATTTATATCCATTAAAGCTGGTGGACATAATTACCTGTTAGCTTGTTAACTGCAAGATTTATGCTTGCATGTGGCTCTTAAGATCTAATGTGGTTTTTAAAGATGAACCTATTACTGGCTGGTCCTTGCTGCAGCTTATGAACTGAACTGGTGCAGTTTCCTTCCGAATGCATCTCTTGTGCCAGATGTTCTGTGTTGAATCCAGATCGACATTGATTATGCTGAAAAGGAAATGCTGTTTGTGTTAGTTTAAATTATGAAGTTTGAATGTAATGCATGCTCTCTGGGAATTGATACTTTTTTTTAAGAGAGGAAGCTGATCTCTGTGGTCATCATCCTTGTCAAAAGTACCAACATGATTATATATTTTTTCTTAGCATCACAGTCTACACGTTAAGAACAGACAAAAACACGCACCCTAAACCAATGTGAATCACTTTTCTGTTTAGTCAGTCAGCCAAAGTAATCCATCACTGTGCAGTAATAAAACACATTTGCAGGATGTGGTGGAGTGTCAACATACCTTTGGGCGGGGAGCTTTTGCTCTGAAAGCTCAGGCTAAGCCTAAGGGAAATTCTGTGTTCTGAAAGCCCCAGTTTATAATGCAGTCATTGATTTTACTGGTACCAATCAGCAAACCTTTAATTTCAAAATATTAAATTAGCTATAACATGAGGCTATGCTTTTAACAGATTTTTAATCAAGTAGACATTTGATTGAGTTGTATTTTTCTGAGGATGATACCAACATTAAATTAGTTATCTTTTCTGTCTTGTTAAATTTCAGCACCAATTGAGGTTTGGGTGTATTTCCTGTAGATTGTGTCAGTGGTTGTTTCATTTTTTTCTTTTGCTATTTAATTTTTTAATAGTTGCTTATTTAGAATGGATAGATAATAAATAAATATAAATATCATAAATATCAAGTGTTCATGTGTCATTGGGACCTGCACTTCTCCATGTACACCTTGTGTATTCAGTAGCCTTTGGCTTCTCCATTTGAAAGGCCCAAACTTGCTGCAACTTTGCTACTTTTCCCTGTGTGTTATATCCCACCTCACTACCTTTTTAAATTTGTCAATTTTATAAACAAAAAAAACAAATGTAGCAGCTCTCCTCATCTCCACTCTCAGTTCTCCTACATCACCTCTTGTCGTCGCTGTCTCTCGTTTGTACTTAAAACAATGGGTGAGTAGAGAATAGAGTTTGAGGGGGAATTCTTTTAGAAAAATATATGCACATTTACACCAAAATAAGGGCATGTGCTGGGCCGAAAATATGCAGACAACAAATGAACAGGTCACACGCTGCGGGGCTGCAGTTTTACCTGCATATGAAACAGCAATCCCATTATTACCACAACTGCGGTAAAAGATTGCATACATACCTCCACACGAGTATGTCCACACATAATTGTAAGCAAGTTATTGAAAAATATGCAGCAAAGTGTGTTTCCAGCTTCGGGCACTACAAGTGATAGGGAAATTTATAATAACCATTCATCACAGCAAGTTTATGGTAATTGTGTATGTCCTGTAATAACAAATTTGAATTGTGTTTGAGAACCAACAGCCCTTATTGAGTCTTTCTCGAATTTATTTTTTCAATTCAGCTCATAAAAGTGAATAATTATTAAGAACTTCACAGCTCTGCTTGCCTAGCTCATATCTGCTACACTCACTTTCTGTCTGTCGGTGCTCCAAACACTTTGTACCAAACATTGACACAACGGTGTGTGACGCAAACCTGCAGGGAGGAAGGGGTCAACAGCCAGCTGTGGTAGGATTGAGGCTTGGCAGTTCCTGGGATGAAACAGCAATGAACGGCCTTGTTCTTTTCTGTTAACCACAACGGGCTGGCCTCCATCTGAGCCGAAGGTGTGGACTTGTGAGTCAGTATGTTGGGAGTGCATATAAGGGGGTATGCCATCCTGCCGTCACAGTGTCGGCCAAGCACAACATTACAACAGTAGTGGGATTGTGTAGTCTCATTTTTTTCCTTTCCCTGTGAGGAGGAAAGGTCCTGCTCTCCTTTCCATCTTTCACTTGTCTTTACCCAACGTGCAACACTTTTCCTTCATCAGACATCTCACCTGTTTGAGATTAAACCATGGCTCCAGTTCTTAAAACTCAGCCAGAGAGCATAGCTGGCATGCATTAATCAAAAAGGCCATTGATTTGTATTAACCTTCAAATATGTTTTTTTGGTTATGTTTTTCTTACCACATGCAAAGGTGAAGCTCATTGCTTTTAACATGATGCTTGGAGTGTTTGATTTTTGTTTGAATCCTTATCATCTTGGCAGTGACAGTAATTTGTACATTATTAAATACTAGTGTGGTCACTTGTGTTGAAACAGCTGAGTAGACAAGGTTTACTTTTCCCTTAAGAACAGGCTTGCAGGGGGAAAAATTAGAAGTCAATTAGTTGAAAACATCAGTGTCAAACTGGTGGGAAGCCAAAGCGTCATACAAATCTCCAGTGGTCCTGCCAGAAATATCACAACATCTTGGACCTGTCAATAAGATTAATTCCAGAAAAGGTTGCTTCTTAAGGCAGTGGAAATAAATGAAGATTATTCATTTGTTAGCACCTCTCATTTGGAACCCACATCTATTTTTATTCTGTGTTTCTGTCTCTGTCTGACATGTCTCAGCTAATTGGCTATAATGAGAAGGCCGTCAACCTGCAGATGTTCATTGGAACAGCAGATGACCGTTACTTGAGGCCGCACGCCTTCTACCAGGTGCATCGGATCACCGGGAAAACCGTAGCCACAGCCAGCCAAGAAATTATGGTCTCAAGCACCAAAGTTCTCGAAATTCCTCTCCTCCCTGAAAACAGCATGTCAGCCAGGTAAATGTCAAAAGCACTTCACGGTTATATTACTTAGTTATGAGTTTACCACCATGAAGGAAGTCCTTTCCAATGAAAAATAACCACTTTTATGATTATGCAGAGTTGTAAGATCTTCCAAAGGGGTTTTTAAAGATTTTCTTAATTTAAACCAACAGGAGGGTCAGGTGCAGAAGGAAAATTTGAGCATTTCCCATGGAGCAGAGCATTTAATTTTATTAATAAATTTATGATCCTTGTAACAGCTGAATTATTAATTTATATAAGATCTGGATTCATTTACATTAGAATTAATAGCATGGGATTTGGTAGGGATTTTCTCATTTACACTTGTAATAAATCATATTCACAGGCATTTTTAATTTAAACAGTTTTTGTTGCCAATCACCTGCTGGGCTTGTGGTTGGGTTTTTATCACTCCCAGGCCTTTACTACTTAAATATGTCTTATACGCTAGCCATCCTGTCGGTGCCGAATTGGGCCAACTAATTTATTTTCCCTTTACCCTGCAGTATCGACTGTGCTGGCATACTTAAGCTGCGGAACTCAGACATTGAGCTGCGGAAGGGGGAGACGGATATCGGAAGAAAGAACACACGGGTCCGTGTGGTGTTCAGAGTGCACATCCCTCAACCCAATGGGAAGGTGCTGTCGCTGCAGGCTTCCTCCATTCCTGTGGAGTGTTGTGAGTGTCTACTTCCTAACCTGAGTATTTATGCACATAAAAATATAAATTGAGTAAGCCATGAACAGATGAGGCACACATAGAAACATGCAACCCTTCTTACACAACACTTTTCTATTTACAGGCTTGCAGCAATTTAATATGTTGATTTAATCTACTGTTTGCGCTCATTGAAAGCCACTTTAGATAAGAAAGTCTGCTAACTGTTAAAAATGTAAATGTTTTTCTCTACTCGTCTAGCCTAGCAGTTACCTAAAAAGCTTCACAGACAAACAAGAATATTTTTGACATAATTCTCTTTTTTGTATGGAGGTTTTTGAATCTTTTCTAACCATTTCTTATTTTGGATTAAATGACTTTACAATGCTCACTTATAGTACATCTCAACAAATAAGCATCCTGTCCTCAACCCTTTCTGTCTCACCCCCAGCCCAGCGTTCAGCTCAGGAACTACCCCAGGTTGAGAAATCCAGCCTGACCAGCTGTCTGGTCAGCGGGGGAGAAGAGATGGTCATCACTGGCGCCAACTTTTTCCCAGAGTCTAAGGTCATCTTCCTTGAGAAAGGCCCTGGTAAGTTTTGTTTGCGCAGCAGCTTAGCCTTGAACCACCGCTGTGGAATTAATGTGTGCAAAAATATTTCATCCTTTTCAGAAGCCACCATGAGTTAAACATTAAATGTGTCATTTCAATCTGTATACCGTTAGTCACAGACCAGACTTATTTTTCTATCATGTATTACTATTCTTCCCGATGAGATCATATAAACCCATGTTGTTTGCATTATTGCAAGAGGTCTTCTACATTTGTATTACACATATTTTCTATGCTGTTACTAGAGCATGACCTCTATTTTCTCAAGAAAAAATCATCTGGAGAAAATCTTTTTACAAAATGTGTGTATCGCTTCTCAGCTAAATAGAGAGCTATCATTATTTTACACACAACAAAACTATTTTCTCATATGCCAAGTTGTAAAAGTTGAAAGTAAATATTCACCAATATCTGTAATGTGGTAATAGGTAAGGCATTTTTCATGCCCTTTATGTCCAGAAAAACACCTACAGACACATGAGTACAGATACATGCCAAAGCCTTGTCTGGCATCTACCAGCAAAATGACCCGCTAAAGCTAACTAACAGTAAAGATAGGCACAGCATCTACAATAATCACAATTGACTGGGCTTTCATTTTGTAAGCAAGTGAAATGCTTTCTGCACTATCAACTCCTACTGTCTTCTGTCCCATGTGTAGAGAGTTTGAGAATCTAGGGAACAAGATGAATATAAAATCCTAAAACCAAAATGTATTAGTTTAAAAAATATCTAGGCTGAAAAGATTACTACTAGCTCCAGTCTACTACTTCAAAACATGCAACTTTTACTGCTCTTACTCTTAGCGTACTCCCTACTCCGGTATTTTATGTCCCCCTTAAAGACTTTGACTTAAAGTGCTGTTGATCTGGGTTTAACTTTAAACATCTAAGATTGTGGTTTAGTCTGGGTAGTCAGAAACAGTCGTTTTCAAACAATTACATGGACAGCTATGCTGCTTTTTTTATTTATTAATTGCCATTAATACACTTAATACACTTCATCTCAGTGTCTATCCGAGTAAAGAAATCTCTAGCCTTTTTGTGATTACTGTTCTTCTACTGTAGTATTTATTATCAAGTAGTAGTATCATTTATCACATATAGACAGAGACCTTTTGCATTGTAAAACAGTGTTTTACAGTGAAAACATGTGGATATAGCCTCAGTTACCCACCCCGCCCCACTGGTTTTCATACTATTTGTTAAGTGGGCCTCTTTCTCTGCCTCATCCTTTTCTCTTTTGCACACCACTCTAATAACAAATGTAATAGCTGTTACTTGGGATGGAAATTATAAATGCATGACATTTGTTGAGCCAGTCTCTGCTTGCCCAAAGCACTTCTGTGATGAAGAGCTACAGAATCAAGTTCACACATGGCAGAAAGTTTGAGTGATGTTTTTGTGAGTGAGAGGCATGTAAAAAAAATTTATGAACAAAAAAAGGCACCTTTAAGGAATGTATTTAACTCTTTGAGGTGTACCAGGTGAAGCTTGACATAGAAATGTTGCAAGTGGAAACCTTTGAGAGGCACATCTTGGGTACGGAGAAAAGCTGGTGCATAAAAGCAGTGGACTGTGGAAGGAGAATATGAAAAGGGAGAAGGCCATAATGTTGATTGGGTTTGTGTAAACGATCTACCTCATTATGACTAATCCACCTGCTTTTAGTACAGAAAGACACTGATTGGAGTAAGTATAGGAATGGAAAAAAGAGAGGCAGTGACAGATATTTTTCCGCAGTTTCTCATAATTGAGGGACAACAGGAAAACACTGTTGCTCTTACTCATTCTGCAAGATAGTACTAAGTAACTTTACTATATACAGGAACACATCCAGGTAGTAGAAGTGAGGCCCTATTAAATTAGATAGTTTGTTGTATTAAGTAGTTTTGGTTTGCCCTCTTCTTTTTTTTCTATCTTAATGTAACATATGATACTTAGGGATAGAAACACAATTTCTACACTTGATCCACACTGAAGTAAAAATAAGTCCATAATTGGTATGAGCCAGTTTTTACAAGCATGACTGTTTATACAAAAGATTTGACCTTAAAGGCGACCTTGAATTGTTTCAAATACAGCATAGTTACTCTAGTGTTACAGCAGTAGCATTTTAAAAAGACGTAAAAGCACATAGTTGCAACATAAACAGTAATCACCGTCTATATTTTTGTTCAGTCTCTGAGCTCAGCGAGAGCACGTTCTTCCTCTCTGACTGGAGTGTGCAGGGTGTCTCGATGATCCGAGTCATTGTCTTAGCATGGTATGAGGCTCTTGTCAGAGCTTGTTGTCTGACAGAGCATGTGGGGCCCTTGCTCCTGCCTGTTGAATGTCAACATGCTGCGCTGCTGTAATGCACGGCTTTTGACTTCAAAGGCATTCAAGGTCATTTTCTTCACTAAGGGGAAAAATACTCTGTCAAGTAGTAAACTCTTCCTTCCCAATCAAGAGAATCTAATGTTCAGATGGATTACTACAACTAAGGCTAATGTTCTGGTTTGATCAGAATACCTACTTAAACTGATACCAGAGCTAATTTTGGTAGAATGCCTACAGTGGGTGTAGCAGACTTTGCAGCTGAGTGCTTACTTTGCTGGAATCTTGCTTTGCTAGGCCCCTCTGCAGACATGTTGCAGATGCCTGACAGTGGTATTTGGGGGAATCCTTTGGTTTTTGTGGAAGAGGCTATGCAGGTGCAGGTTTTACTTACACCATGTAGGCATCCTGAAAAAGGTAGCTGCAAATGAACTTCAGCTGAGACGTTATTGAGTAGTTTGTTTGTCAAAATGTATATTCTTCTCAATGGTGCGGTGACTGATTTCTTTTGGACTCCAAATGTGTCTGTGTTTTCACCCCAGCTGCTTTCCTTCAGGCAGCTGCCTCTAAGGTTGTCTGGCCAAATAATTAGATCCCTCATAGGAAAACTGGAAAAGAGTTTTTCTAGCCATAAACCTGGAACTTGAATGGTATTTTTAAAATAAATACAATTATTCCAATGTGTTCACCATAATTTTAACCATGCAAGACAAACAGCCTGATGTTTGGAAAGCGCCCAGAAGGTTAATTTTCTTCAAATGGCTTTTGGTCTTTTAAAATATTATTTTGACATTTCTTGCTACTTTCGAGTGGACTTTTACTTCTCTGATGCCTCTGGTTCTTTTTGAGGAAGCACTACACACATGTTTTTTTTTTGTGAAAACAGAGAGAGAGATTCTCCAAAACAAGTTAAAAAACATACTTAAAAGAATATAAATTTTAGTGCTTTAGTCAGTAGTAATGATGTATGGCCTGTGTTCATTAGTGTTTCTGTTTGAGTTGGTTGGTCATTTTCTTGCTGTATTTATAACTGTTGTAGTAAATGTCAAAGTTGCAATGGTGTAAGTTATATGTGTCCTAAAGCTGAATTGTAGTAATGCGTTAAAGTGATGCTGTGTGTGTGTTCGTTATAACTTTATTGATTCATCCACGACATTCTCAGTCAATTCTTTACCGAAACTTTACCGAAACTCAGCATTCCTTTGTTTTTGGCTGGGCCGACACTCAGGAGCAGCTAAAACACTTCTCTGGCTTATTATCCTAAACGAATGTGTGTCGTTTCAGTTTCCTCGTGACATTGGTTGATGATTAAGAAAATTTTGAATAAAATTTGGGACTCTGTATGTGCATTCAAGAATTTAAATTTTATGACACAACAGTAGTGACTGGTTTGTTCATTTAGTGTTTTGTGTTTTTCTAAACTATTATTTCCAGATGGACGACCACAGTGGGAAGTTGAGGCAAAAATAATCCGTGAGAAAACTCAAGGTGTAAGTATTTTTTTTTTTAAATTAAGCTGTGTAGTTGTATTATGGCATTTTTCCCACAGTGCTTTGACTGTGTGATAAGTTTCCTGACCAAAAGTATCAATGTTTTTGTAGTCATGCATTGTGGTGGAGGTCCCTCCGTACCACAGTAAGACTGTGAACTCAGCTGTGCAGGTGCAGTTCTACGTCTGTAATGGCAAGCGCAAAAGGAGCCAATCACAACGCTTTACTTACCTTTCAGGTGAGTTGAAATGTTTGTGGTGTTGTTCTCAACTTTAGTTTAGAGCCATTTTTTAAAATGTTTTCAGTGTAGTGACCAGAACCATCCATGAATGAAATGCAGAAAGTTTGAATGTTTCTACAAATTAAGAGAAGGCCATCCATCAGCATCATTAAAACCCATCCAACCCAAACCAGAAAGTAAGAAACAAACAAACAAACAAATGTTAGGAAGATGATAAATTTAGCTCACTTCAAAATTTCTATTTTCCCAACATTTCAGTGGAAAATTGTTGCAGTTATCTCTGAATTAGACCTACACTTGAAATTCATTACTCACGACAGAAATCAAGCTGCTGTTATGAGTTGGTGATGATTTAAAAAGAAGTACTGTGGCACAGTCTGCTGGAATTATTGTGGTTTTTATTTATTTGTCCAAAAAGAATTATTCTTATTACTTAATTTGCTACTTATTTAAATTGGATATTTGATACTATTTCAGTTCAAAGCTCCACTTTTGGCATTACATAGTGAAAGTAAAATGTCATAACACACTTAACATATTGTTGAATTTTTTTCCAACACATGGAGAGTGATCTTTTCTGTACATGTAGACAGATTGTTTCAGAGTATAGTCAACATGTTTTTTTCTTCTAAGTTAAACAAATACACAATTACTGCACTTATATTTTTAGAAAAAAAGATACTAAGTTAAGTATTATTTAGTACTGGTGTTGTGCGACACTCCCAAGTTAATGACAAAAAGTTTGACACACCGTGTTTATCACGTTGCACGCTTCTCCACAGGGGCTTTGCTAACCTCGTTTCTTTCTTTCTCTCTCCAAAGAAAGCATTGCTGTGGTTTAGAGAGGACTCTTCCACTAACAATAACATTAACACCTGCCAACTGTTTATTTTGTAAAGACTCCTCAATCAAGAGCCAAGCCTTGCTGTTTCTGACATGTGCTTCATTTGCATAGGGTTTTACAACACAAATCTTTTGCTGTCCAGGAAATTTTTCATTATACATTGATTGTGAGTTATATAGTAAAGTTTTTTTTAATCAATGCATCAATTAACTTTGTTTTAATATTTTAATATCAAAGTTTCTTTGATAGGTTTAACTTGAATCAAATTTATGTCTTGTTATTAGATATTGTTATTGTTTTTCCCCCTCATAAAGCCAGTCAAACTGAAAACATAGTTGGCGGAATATATTGACATGTGAGCATTTTGTGCAACACATCCAAACCCTGACTTTCACCACAATAGTGTGTATAATTGTGTGTTTTTGTGTGTGTGTCTATGTGTATAAGCAGCCTTGCCCATCCACCCACCAAGCCTTTCTGTTTGCAAGCACGCCCACTCTGCACAGGCAGTTCCTGTTTTCCCCGTTGACAGATTGGTTCAACCAATTACAGCAGAGTAGAATAACCCTGCTCTGTCAGTCAAGATGGGTCGCTGACACCACTAGTGTCACCACGGACACCGCCTCCTTTATTGTGGCAAAAAAAGAAACAAGAAATCAGCTAATCAGTTAGGTTTCATGTTTCATCGTGGGCTGTTGCAGAGGCCCTGGCCCAATTTAAGAATGTGTTCTGAGAAAACTTAGAGACAAAGCAACACGTTTAAACTGGCAAACAAATAACCTATGTTTCTGTTTTGGTTTTTGAAATTGCTGCAGTATCATTCAGGTAACAGTGTTCGATAAACCTCACATAGATGGCCTCAATTTTGTATTCAATTATGGGTAATAAAAGATTAAAAGTCCATGAATTTAATCATATGCTTTATATACTTAAGTCCTCTGGCTCCAGAATAAACCCTGTTTAGAAGCACTATTACTCTACCTTTTGCCTTTCAATCCCAGAAAGTGAGTAAAGGCACACTCAGTGAACTCGTTTGTTCTATTGGTTTGATCTGGGCTAGGGGGCATTCAGCTCCTCTTCCCACATAACACTTCACATGATGGCACCCAGACTGACAACATATGCTCTCTCTCTGATTCAGAGCTGGATAAAAATAAAACTCACTGTCACAAGGCACCAGATTGGGAAATAGGTTACTGATTGGTGTAGCAGTGCTCTAAGCTGTCACAGTAAAAGGGAATGGCCCCATTTAGTATCAAAATTTTGGGAGGCTTTTTTAATCTCTAAAAGGAGATCAAATTCAAAATACATGCTTTTCACAGATTCTGTTTACTGCTTTAAGGGTCCTTTGGTCTACTTATGCTTTTACTCAACATATTTTAGTCTTAAGTTACAAGATTCAGGAAACTAATGGGGGGGGGCCTAAATAAAGCAACTCACTCACTTTTGAGTTCAAGTCTTTCGACTACTATACCTGAAATAAAAATAGGAGCGACACTGAATACTGCGACACAGTGGCGTGACAAATTTATAGATTGCGTTGATCTATTTTCTTGTAGTATTTGATTTGCAGACTGACAGTGGTTTTTTTTTTCTTTCTCCCTTTCACCCTGTCACATCTCCCTTCCTCCTCTGTCTCTTTAGTCATGGTTAAACAGGAGCACAGAGATGAGCTGGACCTTGCTGCAGTACCTCCTATTTCCATGCCCCTGGCACATGCTGGCAGTCTGGTGTGCACCCAGCTGCCTTCTCCTGAGCTGGGCCACCCATCGGACAACCTTCTGTCCAGCTCCCCTCACAGCTTGGCCACGGGCTCCGGACCTGGCCTGCTACCCGTGCAGGCCCCCTGCCCCTCCCTGGGCTCACCATCTTTCCAGCACATGCCTCACCTCCAGGGTCGCATTTTGCATCACCCCCCTGCAGACTGCCAAATGACGTTCCATCCGAACTCTTCTCCTGCTCCTCTTTCAGCTTCTCCCCGATCCTCCTACCAGCCCATGCAGCACAGTCATGGTCACAGCCTGCCCTTCAATGGCCAGCCCAGCCTTTCTCCTCAGGGCTATGAGAGAATACCTTTTCAGCATAGCCCCAATACAACATCACACTCAATGGGCATGGGAATGGTATATCACTCCTCCCCTTGCTCCTCGCCAACTGCTTCCTCCTCTTCAGCAGCCAACCCCATTGCTGGATCCCCCCAGAGCCAGCAACCCCTATTTACCCCCTCATGCTCACACCTTCAAACACTGGGAAGCTATCACTGTTCCCCAAATCCCATCCAGGTGCCCTCTCCTGGTGGACACCCCCTAACAGGGCAGCACTCTGCACAGCTGCAGAGGGCCATGAGCTACCACCCAGTAAGTCAAAGATCAGCATCCTGTCCTGCAACTTCCAGTGCCCCTCCTCCAAGGATGGTCCCCTCTCCCCACTCTGGGCCCTCTTCTCCTCAGCTCCACTCACTGCCATACCAGTCTCCCACCTCATCTTCACCCACCTCAGGTGGCAGTCCTCTGGGGGCCCTCCAGCAGCAGCCTTCTCCGCAGGCTACAAGCCCAGTCATGACAAGCCTGTCTCCGGCAGGAGTGGGGCCTCTGGTTCATCCTTTAAGCCCTCAGGGGCCCTTTCCATCTGATGGGGAGAGGCTGAACATTAAACAGGAGCCAGAGGACGGGGAGCCCACCTTCCGCTCCATCGGCTTGCAGGACATCACGCTGGATGATGGTGAGATATATGAGCTTATATTTATTTCAAAACATCTTATGGTTTTAGCCCATTTAATGCCAATGTTCAGTAGCTGCCTTGTGTCTTTAATTCACAATAATACACTTGGAACCATTGGGAGCAACAATGAAATGTTCAGAACTAGCTGCCTTTTATATTAGAAGTCACACAGAACAAGCAAGGCAATTAGAAATAGTTACTCCACAGCCTTTTACTGTGCTTCTTTAAGCCTGTGGTGTTCTGGATGGAACAATGCATCTTTGACTCTCACTCTTCCGCTTTCTGTCAGTCTGGGCTTCAGCTCTCATTATCACATTTTCCTGTCCTTTTACACAATATATTTAGAGCACAACCATCTGTGATCAATCTCATTTTCAGTCTGAAACAAGGGACTGTTCAGGGATTAAATTTACCCTACAATACGTGACGCACAAGATAAATTTGTACCTGATGATGTAAAACAATACACAGCACCAGTTGTTGTATTTTCAAGAGGCTGAAACCTTGATGCCTGATAACAGTGATAGTGTTTCATTTGTCACTGCAGTGCACAGTTGTGTACACAGGTTCATTACTGAGGGGTCTTGTGACTTAGTATTGGATAACATAGGCATAATAAGACTGATAGGTGTAGTATCATATTAAAGGGTCTAATTGTGGACTGCAAAGCTTCTGTATCTCTGGCAGCGATTTGGAGATTAATTACACTTTGAATGTTTTGGCTTCTTGGAGCTGAGGACAGGGAGAGGACTGCATACATTTTTGCATCTTGCAAAGACTGTGACTGGAACAGGGAGACTACATTTGTGTGCTGCTGCAGTAATTACATCCTGTGTGTGTTTGTGTGTACATGAGCATGTGTGTACCTGTGCTAACAACTCTAATTAGCATGCCCAGGAGAACTTGTTGACTTAACAATTGACCATGAAGTCAGCACATGCATTTAGCACCTTTTTTTTTCTCTCATCCGTGAACTTCTCTACCTAAAATATGGTAATCTACACTGTTCTAAGTCACCTACCTCCTTATCTGTAGGTTATGTTACCGCTGCTGACATATTCAAATGAGGGTTCTGAAGAGTTAAGGTTAATAAGTAGCCTGGCAGGGCTGTGTAAGGGAAGTGTGATGCTGTGTGTTAGAAAGGGTCAACCTTATTAACACAGGGTTGCTGTCAATAAGTCGTGTGAACAGCTGCTGGGGTTCAGTAGTGCATAAAACTTAAGAATACACAGTCTCTCCCTTTTCACAGCCTCATTGGTATGCATGCATGAAAGCTGTTTAGCTTGATTTTTTTTTCTCTACGTGAAATTTTAATTCAGTTGTATTCACCCTCTACTCATGTAGACATAATCACTTTGAAAGTATCTGCCTGTACTCAATCTCTTATTTAAAAAAAAAGTGTGAGAAAAGTTTGTGAGTGACACAGTTCAGACGGGAATGTAAGCTCTCCCTGTGAGTCGATGGCTAAAAATAGCTTTCTGTGCCAGCCCAGCTCTGTAGGCCATGTTTTGAAGTAGCGACGTGGCGATTCACCCAGCTCTGAGTTTTAGGAGGTCGCAGCACACTCTCTTAAATAGACCACGTACACCCCAGTTTGAAATTTGTGTCCTTCCTGGTCTGTCTGTTATAATACCATAAGGATTTGAGCATAATGACAAACCTGTATTTGGATTCTAAAAAAAACCATCTAGTGTTAATGCTTCTGAGCAAAATATACATAATTTACATTTGTTTTCTGATAAACACATCTTGTGTTTAAAAGAATTTGTCCTCAAATCGGTTTCATATAGTCTATTTTTGCATGTATGCCCATCCCACATAAAATTAACTTTTGCTGTAGTATCACGGACTTAACTAGTGATATGAGGGAATACAAATGTGTGTAGAAAACTGCTCTGATTAGCAAACAGATGGCACTTGTGACGCACACCATAGCATGCTTGGGATGTGTCTTGGTGTGTGTGTGTGTGTGTGTGTTTTAGGGAGAGATTGTGTATATTGTGTTTGTGTGTATCATCTTGATGTTTTGGAAGTGTGTGTCTGTGTGCAACCGCGTGCACCCGTACAGAGCAGGAGACACAGGAGGTGAGAAGACAGACTGACAGACAGATGGACAGACAAGTCCTGAATCCAAACCCACTGCAGGGTCACTCAGCTGAGACATTCAATCTGAAATGTACATGGAATCGGAAATTAAATTGTAGTGTACACTGAATAATTGAATGCTTATGTATAATGTACATTTAAAGTTTTCATTGTTGTCTAAATAAAGAAGTGCATTTATGTAGAAATGGCACTTAATGTGTATGGAAAAATAGCAAAGAATACATAATTGCTTCTTTGTAATGCATGGGCAGCTGTGCTTTATTTTTATTAGGCTTTGCAATGAAAGAAAAGTGAAAGACCATAAACCACAAAAGCAAAAAAGGAAATTCTCAACAAAAGCACCCGAAGATTTAACTGACTGTCACTAAAATCTGCTGTTTTTCTATTGCTTTGATGTCTGGATCAAAACAGAACAGAGTGTAATCTGCTGGTGCCTAATGGAAAATGGGCAAATAAACCCCTTTTCATAACAAATGTTTGGCACATTTGATATATATAGAGCAAAGTGCATCAGGGCTTTAACCAGAAAACCAAATGTAATTTCTGATCAGGTGCGGTATGGGTGATTGATGGATTTGATGAACTATAATCAGCTTGACTGTCTGGCAGTTTTTCTAAACATCTATACAGTATATATACATGTATATGCATGTGTTTGGCTACTCTGTATGAGCATGGTAGTGGCTTGAAGAATGCAGGCCCACCGTAGTGGTCATGGTGACAATCTGAGGCTGTTTTGCTGCCGACCCGTGCACTTTACTAATTAATCTGCACGTGACTGTCTTTATGTTTGCAGAGCACGACTGGGAAAGAATAGCGTGTGTTATTGGCTTTGTTTGCATGTGAGCAGTTGCTGTAGTGTCGGCAGTGTGCGCCGCATGTGTCCACAACAAAAGGCGGTCTTTTGTCCGTGCTGCCCTGCCCAAATTCATAGCCGCCCCAAACGGCGAGCTTTGGCTTTGAGGGTTAATAATAGGCAGAGCCCTGCTGCCTACACTCATCAGAGCAGACACACTGGCACAGTAATGACACGGAAACATGCACATATCACCCTGTAGATGTAATCAGATATACCAGGCAGTGTCTATGAACACATCTTTAAATATATGTTTTTATTGTCCTGTTTGTTCTGTTTTAACAAGGAAAGAGTGTGTAGACGTGAAAAAGTTTCACCAGCTGTTCATAGAAACACTACAAGCATCCATCTGTGCTCCATCTATGTTACTCCATATGCTTGGAAAATTTCACACAGCATTCTCCAACAAACACCATTTTGAACCAACAAATTTACTTGCTAATTTTGTAGCTGCATTATTTAATTGAAAAGATCGCTATCAATCTATTTTTTATGTTTACTATAATCCACCAGGTCAGTAGGGATTGATACATGCTTACAAAATGAAAGTGATACTTCTTTCTTTAACAGAAAGCTAATGTGTTGTTTAGTCATGTGTAAAGGTGCTAGGAGGTGAATTACCTTCGCAGAGAACAGGAAGAATTTTTTGTCCCTTTTACAGTCTTTGTGAGTTCACCAGCTGCTGTAGTTTCACAATAGCAGACAGAAATAATTTGATATGTACAATGTAATGACAGGCACGTTAACATCACTGAAACCAACAAAGAAAATTCCAGTTTGCTTAGCTTTAAATGAAAAATAAGAAGTCATTTTATCACATGGACCCTGCACAGTGATGTGTGCTCCCTGAATGCTGCAAAATAGAAAATTTGTACAATGATGAAATGGTGAACTGGCCACGAACTAAATAATCCAAAAAGACCTTTTCCCTGCAGTTGGCCCTCCACGGGGGGAAAAAAGCCAGTGAATATTGGATTTACCTTTGACAGGTGGCGAGAAATGCGACCCCGGCTTTATCTAAAATGAAATTAAACATGAAATTAGACTTGGAAATCGCTTTTAGTCTTTGACTCCCTTTTTAAATTATATTTAGTTGGCATTTTTCCTTTAATGAAATGTTCACCATCAACAAAATATTAAAGTTATTTAGAGAAAAGTTTTGGGGGTGTTTTTTTGCATGGAAAAAGCAGAAATAAAATTGTTGTTTTGTGTATCTGAGTTAGACATAATCCTGCCATTGATCAAAAGAACAACAGTAATGACCCCAAACTCCTGATTTGCTCGAGTAAAAAAACAACAGTGGAAGGAACATACATTTCCATTAAATGCTGCTGTTGCTCATGAAAAACAATGGCAAACAGTTGCTGGTCTTTTCCCCTCAAACTAGTGGAAAAGGACTTTCTGTGTCATGTTTCCACACAATTAAGGTTTTAAAGAGTGTACAGCAGAGGTCTTGGCAAAGGCAGGAACGTGGTAGGGAGACAGTGCCAGCTGCTGCATTTTTCTTTAGAAGGAGGGAAAGCCTGGAAATCCCTCTGTGGGGATAAGAATAGTTTATTAACTCCTTGTTTTTTTGTTGTTTTTTTTTAGTACGTGCATATCATATTTTTTGGAAAGTGGCAGTGCTGCTTTTATGGTGAAGTTTTTCCTCTGTTGCATTGTTGAACGATTGTTTTTTGTGCACTTAAGCCAGGTATAGAGCACTGGCGCTCAACTGGAAAATGAATACTAGTTACCACATTTTCATGGCGCACAAGTAAGGACTTGACAGATTGTGGTGAAGCAAATTTCACTCCCCTTTGTAAATGTGGAGCTGCTGAAATGTGTGTATGCAAGCTTTTGTGTGTGTACCCATGTGTCTGTGAGCTTTTGGTGAGTCACATTAGCACGTTGATGTTAGCTTGCCACTGCCTCCTGCTTGGTAGCCAAAATATTACAGAGAATTCAATTTTTCTTGGACTCGTCTCCTTAAATATCTTTAAAGGTTAGACTTACAAAAGAAAGTATTTGAAGATGTCACCTTGTTGGAAATTACAGTTGACCATCATCTAAAAGTCTCTTCTCGACTAGGACAAAACCCCCTCCAACTCTGTTATTTTACTTGGGTTTGTAGCTCCTAATGGATAGTGATGGGTGGAGAGAAAGGTAAAATTTAAAAAAAAAAGAAGAAGATGAAGATTAACTCCAGAAATACCTCCGCTTTTAAGTCCTATAGTATGTACTTTTAATTATCGGAGTGGGTTTTGTCAGTGCCCCCAAGTGGCCATTTAAGCTCCAGTGGTTTCTGCACTAAAGCTCAATCTTCTGGTCATCTGCTTAGTGGAGCCGCTATTCTTTTTCCTCGTTCACAGGCGAGAGTCTTGTGAATCACTTACGGTTAGATCAAATGGGAAATCCACAGATGATTCAGAGAGATGAGTGATTTTGAGAAACTGAGACTTTGTAACGAGTTTCTCCGTGCGATCTGTGCCCTCACCTACTCACTCACTCCAAAAGTAAAATTAAAATTAAAATGAAGTAGAAAGGGATTACAAAGAAGCAGCTGAGATGAAGAGCAAATGGAAACAAAAAAAAAAGAAAAAAGGAAAGGGCTTTCCGGAGCCGGGCTGGAAGATTTCAATACAAGTTCCATCAACTGACCGTCTATTTCCAATGTGTGTGATCAGTCAGTGGCTCTTTTACTTAACGTTTGCTCTCATAGCTGAGGCTTTGTGAGGATGTGTGCATGTCATTACAGGGCTCTGCAAGTGGAAACTGTGTACTTTGATATTCCCTGTTGCAGGCAAACTGAGTCTTGCTTCTCTCTGTTCCCTTTGCGCCAACATTTTCCATCGTGGCATGTTGTCTTCATTTGCTAGACTGAAGAATCAGTCAAACTTTGAACTATTTGCTTAAGCTGCTCTGCCAGGGTAATGTTTTTAATGCCTGGGTCAGGGAACTTTTTTCTGTGTGTCATAAAGGGTTTTGATAATTACCCACTTTCCATTTCGACAGAAGACATGTTTATCGTACTGAATGACCATCTGCTTGTTTCACTTCTGTTTTGCATTTTGGAAATCTTTTCAATATGCCTCCTTTGACATGCACTTTAGAAATGGAAACGTGAGCGAACCCAGTAACAGTGGTCTCCCGCCAGATGTGAAACCTCCTTTCAGTGAAATTGATCAAAGCCCCTGTTACCGCTTCAATCATGATATGCAGATTTGACAACAGAATTCGTTTGTCACTTTAGCACTTTATGTCTAAGCTGTAAACTCTGCCTGGCATTTTGTAGTCACACGTTTTTTCTCGGTTTGAGGGGTTGTATTTTCAATATTCTGGTCCCTCGCTTGTTCTGACTCTTACTGATCCTACCGGCAGTCGGTTCTGGTGCTTAACTGACAGTTAGCTCGTTCTCCTGCTCTAAAAGACACATCTTGCTTCATTATGCTGTAAAGTTTGGATGAGATAAAATATCTGCATGGATGGTGATTGGGATAAACTGCCTTCCTTCTAAACGAACCTCTTCGGTTGTGTAGCACAAACGACCAAGAGAGGATGCACCAGATCTTTAAGGGTGGGAGTGGTTTTGTTTATTTCACTCAGTTAAAGGATTAAAATTAATCTCACAGAGGAAGGCGTATTCTGATTGTAGCCTTTACTTGCAGTAGTAAGTGAAGAAGTGGCAGTAGGCTCATGTATATTTTGGCTAGGGAGCCCCCCTCCCAGTCATCTGCAGAGGATCTCCCTCCGGCTGAGACATTCAGAGCCACAGTTACTACAACAGGCAGCGCTGAATCACTGGTTTTCTGTTGCACCGTCATGAACAATACCAGTAAATCTGAGAAAATACTATGGCATATGAAACTAGTCATAGCTTGTGCTCAACTCAAACCTCTCTTTCACTTCTGGTTATTGATGTGTGGAGCGCCAGGTTAAATTGAAGCATAGATTATCTGTTGCTCACCGATGAGGGAAACGTTTTATTTTTACAAATTGCAATGATTTCTCAGTTGCTCATTGTTTCCTTAGAGAAAAGGGTTTTCAGTTAACTGAACTTTAGTTTGTCATGTTATAACTTTTATTATGAAACTGCTGCTGTTCCAGGTAGTTTGTTGAATCGAAGGAGAAGGGAAACAAAAGAATTGTAAATTGGAATAACCTCCTTTCCACTGTAAGCCTTTTTTGAGATGGAAATTGACTTTCAAAACAAGTCCTGCTCATTTCGAACAGCCCCACACCAAATCGTCCCAGTTTACATTGGGCGCAGATGAAATATCAAGAGTGAAGCCTCGTGAAAATAACAGTTTGTTGTGGGAAACCGCTTTCCTCAGCTCGTTTTTATAAGAAAACAAACTGAATCGAAATGCGAGGAATTAGTCTGAAGTTGCACTCGACTGGGTTTTCTGAATTTTTATGCTAATTGCGCTTTTTGCCTCTTCTCACTTATTTATCGGTCGATAGGTTAATGTTTGCCTATGCAACAATCTAATCAGTACAGCGGAAAGTGATGAGTTTTTGCAGACGCCCACTTAATGTCGGTCTGTCGCACTTCACACTATGCTGCTCATATTACTGTGGTATTAGGGCAGATTCACTCCCTTGAATGAGCAGAGCTTACCACATAAGTTGTGCAGAAGGTTTCTGACAGGCCTGTACGCACCACAGTGTAATGTGTAGCTCTAATTTAATCAGTTACTGCTCAGAATCAAGCTTCTTGTTAAACACCAATAGTAACTTAATTACGTTTAGTGCAGATAACTGCTATTAAGATTTTTTCTAGATTTGTTCTGGATCAAAAGTGTAAGAAGTCAAATATAAAACTTCACTCATTAAATTTGTCCTGCAGAATAGAAACCCAGCTTATAGCCTTTGCATTTTGTCAATACTGCTGCTCTGATGGTCTTTTCACAGCTGTAAGATGCAGTTTATTTTGAGCCCAGCTGCAGCACTTGTCTTTCAAAAGATCACAGCCTTTAAAGGAGATTTGTGATCCTCTATCACAGTTTTATTTCACACAAGGAATTGTGACAAAGCAACGAAGCAGTCCACTTGTTACATGTTGCACGTCACGGTTAGACTGCATGCTTAGAGGTAAATGTTTGCTTTGATAATCACACAGTAGTCTCACAAGTGTGTGGTGGTGCTGAGTATGACAGCACGTGCGTGCGTGTGTGTGTGTGTGCGTGCGTGCATGTGTGTGTGTGTGTGTGTGTGTGTTTGTGTGTGAACATGGTTGACATGGGAAAGGAAGAGCCTCCCACGCTAACAGGATGATGTGAGTGATGGTGGCCAGACACAAAAGCAAGCAGCAGAAAACACAAATAAAGTACACGAGGCAGTAAATTGTGCTGCTGGTCCCATGACAGAGACGGTGAAATCAGTCGTGTTCACTTTGAAAAAATGAACTTGGAGCGCTCTTTCGTTTTAGGAGGAGGTGATGAAACTGTGAAACGCATATGAAGACTTTTATAGTTTACTGAATTTATTAAGACTGTGTTGCTTTATTACTCACTGGTATTACTTTACAGTCTTAAGGTGTATGTGTGTTGTTACATTTGAATATAGTTTGTTTTTTCTGAAGAAACGCATTTGGCTGGATTATTTGCTCATCTATGACTAAGTCGCTCCCTGCCACATTTTTTTAGCCGAGTTACAGTAAAACATTTGCTTGAAATCTTTGGGGGTGGGGGGGTTGATTGCACATGTGAACGCAGGCGGGTGGAGAGAGCTGCGTTTTGACGGGCATGTACAGACAGATCTGCTCACTGGTGGTGGTGTCACACCGGGCCAGAGGTCTCTGCTACACCCACCCAAACCAGTTTGCTGAGGCTGATTTCTGTGTTTTTGACCTGTCATCGTCTCATCTAAAACAATAAGGGAAACCACATGAAGTCAGAAGACAAAGGTGAACTCGTACATGTTGTAAGAGTGGAAACAAAGAAACCTTCACATCACATTTTCCATAAATTTAAAATAAATGTAAGTCTCCTTTTTGTCCTCACGTCTTCCTCACCACGTCAAAGTGAAGCTGATTTACTTCGCGGCTGCAGTTTTTACTGGCTCCCCGCTGTTCTTCTCGCGGTCCCAGTGTGAGTTGTGAATGGAGGCAGCAGATGTAAAACAACCATTCAGGCTGGCTGGAAAACAGGCTGCAGAACAGAGAAAGGCTTACTTGTTATTTATTTAAAATCAGGCTCTAACTGAGTCTGTGGAGTAATTAACCTCGCTGTGCCTGAGTGCCTCTCTGGGCTCAACAGCGTGTTTAACAATAGATTGGTTTTACACAGCCTTTTTGCCATGCTTGCAAACCCCATGAACAGGCCTGAGGAAATGTACTGAACCACCATTAAAGCTCTAATGAAGTAATGGACAGCCCTGCTGGTTGGCCAGCTGCACAGGAGTGTGTTTATAGGAGTAAATGTGCTGTGCTAACTGCTAACAGTTCTTGGACTCAAACAAATCGTAGAGTTGGCGCATTCAGTGAAGGGAATAGTTTCTCTCGTTTGTTACGTCAGGAGCGATCATGTCTCATGTTAGAGCAATGACTTTGTGACCCATGGGTTTACCAGGTTTTTTGGGGTTTTATTTTTACTTTATTTTTTTTTAGTTTTTCCATTTTAAGCTTTTGGCAGTTTGAGTTTGCCATTTTCATCTTGTGAGGAACTCAGCGTGGAACTACACTGACCTCTGCTGGAAAGAAATGCACATATTCTGACAAAATAATGCATTTGAAGTTTTGGATATCTAACTTGCATTTGTTTTCCCTCCACAGTGAACGAAATCATCGGTAGAGACATGTCGCAGTCCCCTAACCAGTCATAGCTTGGCCCTCACGTCAACCCCTTGCATCTCCTAAATCCTGCACCTCTTCAGCTCCGTTACAGACCGAGGTCCCAGTCCTGGTGCTCGTCCTGCAGGAAGAAGAGGGCTGAAAAGAGAAGATTGTGGTCAGTGACTGAAAACGATGGGAGATTCTATTAAAACCACAATGATTTTATAAGTTCACCAGCCTGAAGAAGACACTCCTCTGATTGATTTTAAAACCGTTTCTCCTACGTAGAGATCTTGATACTGAACTCCCCATAGATGTTGTAGCAATGCCAAGTTGGAGCCAGGGTGAAATTGTTGGAGAACAATGAGAAACCGTTACAAAAACCTTCTCTCTCTTCAGCACGTCACTGTTCAGGCAGTGACCCTTTGTTAGGTGTACATCTGACCCTTTAAAAGCACCCAGTCTTCCTGACCAATCAGAACTCACCTCTCTGAGGCTGGAGCGCTCACCTTTTTGAATACGTTTATCTACAAAAAGACAACAGAACGCGCTGTTGTCGCCCTCTCACCAGCATTGACCTTCAAGAATGAAGACATCTTGTGACACACGAGCAAGCTCAGATGCTCAGAGGTGCACAGTCACGAGGAGCCAGCAGGCTGTTACAGAGTGTAGCCAATTTCTCAGGCGACGCTGTCGTAAACATCAGGATGCTACGAAATATTCAGGGTTAATTGAACATCAGCGCAATTGTGGCAGAACAGTTAATCCATGAAATTGGATTAATGATTGGAACTCCTATAAATATTTCAGAAAAGTTTCTAGCCAATCTTTGCTGTCAGGCTGAGTGAGCAAAATTTGTTGTGATGATGATGTCCACGCCCCTTGTAAATGATAAAAAATATTCAGGTCTGGAGGGGCGGGGCCCTGGCAGGTAGAACGAGCTTCTGTGGCACCGATCTCATTCAGATCTGCGACATTCCACGACTTTTCGCAACCTTGCAGCCATGTAGATATCTGTACATTAACTCCCATACAGCACCACCACCACAGCCTGTCTCCTCTGTTTCCTCTTCATCCTTCCCTTTCCCACGTCATATTGAACAAATGCCTTATTAACAATTAGGAGCTTTCACTGGTGGCGAAAGCTTTTTGTTGTTGTTTTTACACAGCAGGCTTTAAGTTTAATGATGAGGTTAATAATGTGCAACTCGGATCGTGTGGATGTGATTTCAGGAATCTCAGTGATTTAGTTTAAGACACACGAAGAGGGCGATTATTCTGTTGTTAGGTGTTTGTTTTTTCCACCCATGCATTTCTGAAATCTCCCAGGGCCCTTTGTGTGCCTTCAGTTTTCTAACAGCAGTCATACCCCTAATGCTACGACAGCTAAGGCAGCATATTATGATAAAGTACTTATGCATAAAAATGTTTATATGTTGCATTTATCTATTGCACCCCCCCCCCCCCTTTTCCCATTAAAAGT
>VOQJ01012246.1:11240-38460 GCA_015052665.1 Apistogramma diplotaenia | reverse complement strand
CACACACACACACACACACACACACACACACACACACACACACAGTACCTTGTGAGTCATGAACTGTAACTGTAAGGGTTGGAGAAGGATGGAGGAAGGAAGAAGACACAGTGCGTCAAGCAACTACAGTCTTTAGGATCTCACAGTGAAACTAAACTGAACACCAAGGTGAATGGTGACAGTCACTGGATAAAAATCAGGAACAATGTTAATTTTTAATCAATACCTAAATATTGAAGTGGTACAGATATACAGAAATGAACGTCATTAAATATGAACACATTCTGGATGAGCGACTGCACTGGAATTTAACTATATAGTGATTTTTTTTTTACTGTAAAATATAAAAGTTTAATTAAGAAGAAACTTAAGAAATTCATTTTTAGATTAAAAATAAATTCAAAATGTAATTGTATAATCTTTCATTTTTATCTGCTTATTTAAAATCTATAACAGAGTTTAGAGTATAAACATGCAGAGCAGCGCAGAGTCATGAATTCCTGCTGGTCTGCAGAAACAGGAATGTGAGATATCACAGAGGTGAATCCGTCTCCTCTTTAATGCAACAGACGAGCATTTAAACATTTTAACTTTTCAAATACAAATGAGTAAAATATGTCAATGCACCCCACGCTAGCTCCAGTGCTGCATAAACCCGCCATTAAACCCTAACACAAAGAAATTTGTTTGGCTGAAGCAAACTACACTGAGTCCATTAAACTAGGTGTTTAAAAACTTATTTAAAAAAATCCATACTTTACCAATCATATAGACAAACCTACATCCTGCAGTATCACATGACATTTACTGACAAAACAACAATATTCAAACACAAAAAGGTATTAAAATATATATTACGCTCCATCATCTGTGGATGTTTGGAAGTTGGTGACATTTCATCATTTAAAAGTGGGTTCTAAGGTTCTGACTCAAAGGATTAATCAGAATTTTAAAGTTATTCACTGTTTAAGTCATCAAATGGACTGACTGTCGTGATTTCAGTCATCCAAGAGCCGGAAAGTTGAATATTTTTATAGATTAAAAGGTGTCAGACATATCACTTTATGATGAACACTGCAGGGCTCAGAGAAGGAACATTTCCCCAAAAACTCAGGACATTAAAACAAAATATTTAGAAACATATAATCTGTGCCAAAATAACCAAATCATACATGGTTTAGACTATTTTCACCGAGCACCAGTTCATGAGGCAAAAAAAAAAAAGCATTTTTTATTTTGTCATATCTCAGTGTTAAAAGGATAATTAAAAATAATCCTTGACCTGCATCCAGATCCAGACCCACAACACTAACTAATTACTTGTTTTAACCTACAGCTGAACTTTCCATAAAAGTTTGTTGGAATCTCATTTAGTTAGCTTTGGTAATATTCAGTTAAAAACTAAAAACATTGAAAATATCATTTTCAAAGGTTATGAAGTCAGTGACCACTTCCCAATAATGTGCATATACTCACATCATTAATATATTACACATTTCTAAATAATATAATGCAATGTGATCATTTATTACGCTTTAAAAAAATAAATAGATTCACATAGAAACTTTCAGATGCCAACCAGACCATATCCTACTTACATACCACAGATCGTGCTGGAGAAAAATAAACGTGCATCCATCTGGTTAAAACACAAAAATCATTTAAAATGCAATCAACCAGCACTGCAAGATAAAACCTCAAGACAGCCACCTCTCATCTAAGCTCACAGGGAATATTGACCGATAAGGAACTGTAACATGTGCAGTTAGGGGCACACTAATAGAGAAGTCCTCTGCCGGCTGGACACTGATATGTGGCCTATTTCTGCAGCCGTTAAGACGGCACTGCCACGCTGTGTCAGACAAGGTAATAGGCTTTTTTCTGACTTTGCGGACACTAAAGCTAATAAACTACACCCACGGTTGATTCTTTATGAATTAGCATGGGCATAAGCTTTAAGTGCCACAATTTAACACGGCATTTGAGGTGGTGGCTACACCTAAAGCACCCGTGGAGCAGAGCCGGTCTAAACCCAACTGTACTTATTTGTACTTCCTTTATATGCATTCATCATCACTGTGAGTCAATTCTCTCTTGGATCAAGGTGAGCTGAGGGTGAATCCAAGCTGCGAATGAGTGAATGAAAACCAACCAAAACCAAACCAACCCTTTTCAAAGGTCTCAAAGGTGAAAAACAGTATTGATTATTAATAATTCTGTCTAGTAGTGGAAGTTTCATGTACTAATTAATAACCACAAAACTTGGTTTCAATTGAGTTCTGCAATTTAGCTGTGCCTTGCAAAACCTGTGAAAGCACAGGACAGCAAAGACACCCCCCCTACTTTTTTTTTTTTTAATACTGCTGCTTCCTTTGCTGCAGTGTTCTCTGATTGGCTGAATACATATGTCAAGTCACTTCAATGCTATCACGATGAGGAGTGTTATTGGCTGGTAGTCCAATCCCTACTCCACCCACCTCCTCAGGCCAAGGCGTAGATCAGTAGGCAAGCAGATAAGTGCATCAGGTGGGGCTGCAGCCGTTGCACTCCTGAAGAGGAGGATGAGGCACCCTGGGCCATGCCAGGTAACAAAACAACAGCACAGACACAGATGAGCAGCTGAATGTTTTTCACTACACTTCATTCACAGGTGGACCAACTGTAAAAGGTGCAGCGGAGGACTAATGCACATGTACTTGGATTTTTCAAGGGCTGTAAATTCATCCACTAGGAAATATCAGAATTGTTAAAAGGAGGTCATGTAAGGATAAAGTATCTTAAAAAAAAAATCTGAATTTGTACTGAAGGCTGATGATATATGACTCCTCCGACAAGAGAGACAGTTATTTTAAATCTATAAAAGTCCAAGTCGTGGCCTATCTCGAGTCTCATTCAACCCTCTGACTCTACAGTTTCACTGACATGCTCCACACTCACTTCAGGGCAGCACATCAAAGCCCAACAGTGTTAGCAAAGCTGGCTGGCTGGCTTCACACAAAGACAATGCAATGACACTGCAGCAAAAAAAGATTTAGGTCATATCAGTGCTATGAGTCACTTTGTGTGGTCTTCTGCCATACACCGCTGACATAAATAGCATCAACACCACACAGACGCACAAAGACTATCACTCATAATGCATTACCAATATAAAGTGCCCACAAACAATGATCACCACATTGCACAAACTTGATAAATAGGAAAAGTAAATGGGAGTGGAGGCTTTTTCCAACAGGCATGTGTGTGTGTGGCGTACATAGCAATACGTGTGACTTCCACCTGCAGGCCAGCCCAGGAAGTGAGGCTCAATAAAGACTCAACTTACCAGAGCAGGTAACACAGCTGGTGCTCTCCATCCATTACAGAAGTTCTTACAGCCACCTACAGAATGAAAAAAACCCCACAATGATTAATAGCTCATATGTAGAGCAGGCAGTTGTCCAAATCAGCAGACTGGCTAATAACAGTGCTGTGATGTCTTGACGATTATTTTTGTAACCGCATTCCACGTACGCCAGTGCTCATAAGGAGTCTAACACTCTGATCAGTGCAAGACTGACTGTATTTCAGATTGAGGTCAGAATTCGGCTCGGAGTGTTATGTAACCTGGTATATGGGCCAGAATAATAGTATTACATATGAGTGCAGTTCAAACGGGAGTCACGGCGGTGCGAGGCAGGCTGATGCAGACTGCGGCAGTGTCTGTGTTTTTAGGCAATGGCTCAGTGCTCACAACAGACAGACATGCCCCAGAGAGTCGTCTAAGCATTTTTTGTCTTGCCTTGTTTCATTTCTCTCCTTCTACATCAGTTTGCACTCCCCTCTTTTCTCACCCACGCTTGGCTATTCTATTTCCTAAAATTTCTTGATGCTGCCATAGCTTAATGCTTTCACCTACCCCATTCAGTCTGCAATAAACTGACCACAAGACAGTATATAGATGAGACAGATAAACAGATAATCTCTGTAGCAGGGATCTCATTAGGGGCTTGTCAATCTCATTGCCACTTTTGTTTTTTTTTTTCCCTTCTGTCTTGCTCTAGAAGGGTGGGATATCCGCATTGGTTGCTATGGCACCAGACAGCTCCTCATTTCCTCAGACAACGGCTAACTGTGATTGTGTGTGTCTGCATGTGTGTGCGCGCGCGCCTCTGTGTATGTGTGCATCCACATGTCTAACTGTGCGCACAAGCAACACATACATGTGTTAGGCCTCTCGTGTTTAATGTGATGAGTTGCAGCGAAGCAATAATCATCACTCTACTTCTGCAACCAATTATAAAATCCACTTAAGATTCATAAACCATGACATGTAAGCAGCTGCAACTCAGCTTCACACCCGTTTTAACTAGGTCTTCCCTCTGACTGACTTGATTTATTCAAGGGATCTTAGTGGGGTTACATCCAGTGTGTGAATGAGAAACTGAGTTTCTGTTAGTTGTGGATCAGTGTCTGCCTTGCTTTTACCCAAAGTGCTGCTGCTCAGCACTTTGACACATCTAAGTCTGTTTAACTTTACAAACCAGCATCTTAGGAGCATCAATCCTTGCTGACCTGCTCTTTCACCTCAATTTGCACTCCAGCAGATGGCAGTGTCTGCTTGACACTGTGCTTTGCTCCTCCCAAATCATATTTCACTGAATGTTTAAACTATTTTCCTGCTTTAAAAAACAATCAGAAAAACACGCTTTTGTTTTTGTTTTTTTTTAAAGAAAGTAATTTTAAAAACTCATGTGGTTCTATTTTCTAATCCAGAATTGAGGTCAGGTTATGAGTTAGCAGATTTGAATTATTGACTGGCAAGAGGAAAGAATGCTTTAGAGCACCTTAGTATTAGACACAGGTTTATTTACAGTGCAATTCTGTTTGTACAACTCAGGCTGAAAATATGGGAGTGAACAAAATAGCCACTGGTTTTTTTACTCTACAAGACTGAATGAATAAATGAACTACTAAGAACATTTAACCACAGAACTAGACAGTCTGAAAGCAGAGCTTGACGCCCTGACAGTTACGGTGGCAAAGAAAAGAAGCACTTGTCTTTCTGTGTGTGTCTGTTCATGTAAGTGTATATGCATACGCGAACAGGCTGTGGTGTTGGGTGAAAGAGGTGTGTTTTTTTTTCCACCCTGAGGGGCCTCAGAGTAGGGTTGGGCGAGGCGGAGCTCTGGGGAGGCGCAGCATGGGGAGGGCTGTTTTAGTTGAACTCAGTGCACTGTAACAGCACTCGGGGCTGGAGGTCACAGAGTCCAGCATTCCTCTAGAGCGCTGTCTGTTTACATGACCGCCGCTGCCTGGGGGAGGTGGCAGCACTGCATAACTACACCATCATCGCTTGCCTATATGTCCATCATCAGAGATAAGAAAGCTTTATTCATCATTTCAAATGTTGAAATCTGTTCAGGCTAGAGACTTCAGTTAGCCATTTCATTCTGAGTGTACTAAAATTTCTCCAGTCACAATGGCTTCAAAGCACACTCAAGCCTTTGTTTATGCTGCAATAGAGGCACAGTGATGTGCTTTCGTCCCTCTATTTTACATTACAGGGGGAGATGCTTAAACATGTGATATTACTGTATGTAGTCAGAATGAACTGTAAACCAAATATAAACCACCTATAATGCACATCAGAGCAGCTTACATGCTGAACAGTTAACATATGTAGTAATGTTGCTTGTGTACCTTCAAGTATATACAGAATAAAGGGCATGAAACAAAGCTTTAGCCATCTGTATTTTATTCAGATTTGACTGATTTATGTTTCCTTAGGCAACTGCTCAATTGTGCAATCTTTGCTAGCTGGCTGTCATTTAAATTGTAGTTCACTGCTTATAACAGACTATAATTCACATTCTTGCCATGGTGCATATTTTCTCTATATGAATTTGATATTCCACTGTGGTTACTGCACCACAGCACATAAATTCTGGCACCCCAAAAATACCAAAATCAATGTCAAAAGCACTACTGAGCAGGATTAAGGGGGATAGACAGAATTGAGTTTATGTCAGGAGGGGAACAGTTCAACCAATTCTGAAGTAGCTGAACTTATCAGGTTATTTACATGGAACAACTTGGACTTGGTTGGGCTGAGTAGCTGCTGGCCTCTCTGAAGAGCTAATCTGAGCTAACCTTTGACTGTAGCTCATCTGTGCTGCTGCTTTCACATCCCAGAGCCTAGAAGCCAGCTGGTCAGCTCCAGGGGAGCACAACAGAGATGGGGAGTGACATCCAAGCCCTAGAGAGACAGTGGCCCGACTGTACTGTGGACCAGGGAGGGGGAATATGGCTGTCAAAGGCTCCATTGTTTGACAGGCCTGCATGGTTTCACGTGCAGCACATGATTCTCACTGAGAGTCTGAACTATAGCCCAGTTCGATCTAAACTGTCCAGGAGGATGTAGTTGTGGCCTCCCGGGCAGGTTAAAGTGTAACTGTGTCCGTGTTTTCTCAGGAAAGTGTGTTTACCTAGAGGACCAACATGGAGGCCCTTTTGTTTAACTAAGTAGCAAGGCTCGCCCTGAAAGTAAAGCTCTCTGAAATACACAGGAACCAGGAAGCCCCTCTGTTACATTTGCTGCTTGGTAGGAACAATTTTCATGACTGTGTGTACTCAAATGTTTGTTTGCATGTATTGGGGGGAAAAAAAACGGAAATCAGATGCACATGTCAAACAAATCTATAATGTATACAGAGGAATATAAGCTGAGATTTTTCATCCAGACAAATGCAAACAGGCTACAGTGAAAGCATACACAATTCAGAGCTGCCAGTCTCATCTAGAGAACAGACCATCTGCAGGCAATTAAATGCAAATAATCAGACAGGTTTGGAAAGGGAAATTTGGGCATTTTTAAACACTTAGCCTCATTCTTATACTTGTAACCACACCGATTTTGGGTCAAAACAACTATGCACTTGTTACCAAACTAATCAAACCTTTTGAGGGAGACTGCGGGATAGTGCGGGCTTAGCATGAGATATGGAGAAATGTATTCATTAGACACACGAAAGTGAAATTATCTGTGATAAATACATTTACAATAACCACTCTTCAGCAAGATTAAAAAATTTAAAAAAACTACATTCATGCACACTCAACACTGAATGCATGTAAATTCCTAGCTACACGTAGTGTATCGTTCACACTCCCGAAACCTGCTTCAATCTGTGGCATTGCCAACATACAGCTCTGTGTAGATAACATATTTCCTCAAATGAGACCATTTATAGCACTTGAAGCATATTTTCAGGAAAATAATCAGAGAAAATGTTACTTACGGACGATTTTAAACCAAATCTTTGAACATACCCTCCTCCGGACCCGTTTAGCTGTGCAGGATAAGTTCCCATAGCTTTAGGCTCAACATACCTCACTGACTCATTAACCTCACTTCACAGTACACCCCTCTGATTTAATGTTTACCACATTCACACGTTCAACACGATGAGATGCAGCTGAGGCTGATCGGGAAGCATCAAATATATACTTTGTTATATGTCCAGATGTTTTGAAGCAGAGGTTTTGAGAAAGACTTAAAAGGATAAAATGTATGAAAACTGATCCTGAGGGTGTGTCTAAATATCCAAATTTCATGACAATATTTCATGAAATATTTAGCTGCGGTCAGTAGTGTTGATCCTCTGGGCCAACAAGTCTGTCCAAATTTTCCTATCAATCCATCTGTCAGATGTTGATTGGGGGACCAAAATCTGTGCACTCACCTACAAGTGTTTATTTTGTAAGCTTTAAGTGGTGTGACTGATCTTTAGTCGCCATTCCAAGTGTCAACGATAAAACTGTTAACACTGGACAGAAGTGGCTCGATCGCTATGTCCAAGCACGAGTATGTTTACTTTGTCTCGCCCTGCCACTACCAGGGATCAGCATGTCGACTGCAGTCAAACAAACAAACAACTCCAGTAGTGGACAGGAATAAATAAAAATATTTCCTTGAAATGCATTTATTCCTTTCAATAAATAAATAAACAAGAAGCACTCCAAGAGCACAAACCTTCACACCAAGGCAGCTCAGTCTCTGGGCAGTATTTACTTTCAAGGGCTCCAGCCCCCCCTGTGACCCTGGATTGGATAAGCAGAAGAAAATGGATGGATGGAATACTACTGCATTCTGTATATATTCTTTTTTTATATAAAACACTTTAAGAAGTTTACAGTGCAATAACAACAAGTGCAAAGTGCAGGCTTTTGTTATTTCCCTTGGTGAAACCCATATTAACGTACACTATATTGCCAGAAGTATTCCCTCACCCATCCAAATCACTGAACTCAGGTGTTCCAGTCACTTTCATAGCTACAGATGTATAAACCAAAGCACCGAGGCGTGGAGACTGCTTTTACAAACATTTGTGAAAGAATGGGTCGCTCTCAGAAGCACAGTGAATTCCAGTGTGGTACAGTGATAGGATGTCACCTGTGCAAAAATCCAGTTGTGAAATTTCGTCGCTACTAAATATTCCACTGTTAATGGTATTATAACAAATTGGAAATGATTGGGAATGACTGCAACTCAGACACGAAACGGTAGGCCAGGCAAAATGACAGAGCGGGGTCAGCAGATGTTGAGGCACATAGAGCCCAGAGGTCACCAACTTTCTGCAGTCAATCGCTGCAGACCTTCAAACTTCATGTAGCCTTCAGATTAGCTCACCAACACTGTTTAGGGAGCTTCGTGGAATAGGTTTCCATGGATGAGCAGCTGCATCCAAGCCTTATATCACCAAGCTCAATGCGAAGCGTCAGATGCAGTGGTAATGCACTGGACTCTAGAGCAGTACAGACGTGTTCTCTCCAGTTGCCAGAACTTTACTTGTCTGACTGCATTATGCCAAGTGGAGGGGGGATTATGGTGTGGGGTGCTTTTTCAGGAGTTGGGCTCTGCTCCTTAGTTCCAGTGAAAGGAACTCTTAATGCTTCAGAATACAAAGACATTTTAGATAATTTCATGCTCCCAACTTTGTGGGAACAGTTTGTCGATGGCCCCTTCCTGTTCCAACATGACTGCACACCAGCGCACAAAGCAGGTCCATGAAGACACTGATGAGTGAGTTTGGTGTAGAAGAACTTGACTGGCCTGCACAGAGTCGTGACCACAACCCAGCACCTTTGATATACATTAAACAGCAACTACGAGCCAGGCCTTCTCGTCCAACAAAGTGTCTGACCTCACAAATGTGCTTCTGGAAGAATGGTAAAAAATTCCCATAAACACACTCCTAACCCTAAGCCTTCCCAGAGAAGCTGAAGACACATTAAATCCTATGAATTAAGAATGGGATGTCAGTCAAGTTCATATGTGTGTGACGGTAGATGAACAAATACTTTTGGCATGTCAATATAGAGTACTTTAAATAAGACTCTTTTTTTTATTATTATTATTTATGTGGATTGATTCTCTCTCTCTACAACACATTTTTTTTGATGATGACACATTTTGGGGTGAACTGAAAAAAAAGGCAGATGTGAAATGTAATCATGAGATCATAAGCCAAATGTGGCATGATATTTGAATGCAAACTATTTAAATTCCCCCATATATCAGGATCATTTCCCAAATGTTGCCAATACAAGCAAAAGGCAGTCAAATTTTACGCAGAGCTTAAGATAAGTCTGACCCTTGTTTGACCTCGAAGAAGAGGTCAGAGTTTCATAAAACATTAAATTTAGAATCCCTGTATCTATTAGTAACAACAATGGCAGTAAGAAACAGATTTAAAAAGTGCTACATACCATTATAAGTTACTATAATTTTATAAGTTAAAGCTTTTGGTCCATTTTTGACCAGTAAATCATTAGTCAAAATGACCAGTAAGTCATCAAGATGACCTTGAAGACCTTGGTTGATGCAAGCCAAATTTTAATTGATTGTTAACATGACCTCTCTACACCTCTATGAAGTTTTATCAGAATTCATTCAAATGTTTTTGAGCTATTGTGTTTACAGAAAATAAAATTACACGAACCCATGCAAACATTACCAAAAACATAACTTTCTTGAATAAAGTGAATAAATGTGATAAGTGGATAAGTGCTGGAGTATTAATATGTTCTTCTGTGAATGGAACATCCAAAATAAGGTTTTAAGACTCTAGCAATAAGTTATTACACTGTACTTGAAATTGTAAAATGCATTTGCTCTCTACAATTTGAATTCATTAAAAATTCCTTCTGACCACCAGAACAAAGATGTTTTAATTTTAGAAGAAAAAAATAGAATTATTTGAGATTAAAAAAAATAAACCAATAATGGTAACAGGAATATGACATTTAACTATACCCAGTTTTTCAATTTATAGCTTTTAATTTCAGCTTCTAAAATAATGCTACTAAAAAGTAGTCATTAAAAAAGGTAGTACAAAGTACCTTTAATGAAAGCAAATGCAGTGTCTCGGGCTCTGTTTAAAGTAATATTCCACAAATGTACTGCATCCATCTTGGCCTACTTAAAAACCTTTTAAAGCTGCACAAACCACTTTTTGGTTGTCTAGCAAAATGTGATCATCACCTTGTGAGCCTACCATAGCACTGAGACTGGTGCTGACTGCACAACTAAAAGCTTAGCGACAGCTTTAAATCTTTATGCACAAGCATTAAAAAAATAAATCCTACAGCAGTGACTTCTTCACACGGGCTTCCTAATCTCACCACTTTCAGACAAAGCATGCACACTGAAAATACCTGTGCACGCCGCGATAGGTCATTAGGTCGAAAATCCTGACCACAGTTTGTTCCACTACAGTCATTTTATATACAAGGCTGACATTTTACTGCTTTCATGTAATGTCCTGATGACAGAGTGGATAAATCACATAACTTATAAACTACAACATTGTACCACATTTATCCTCTCTCTCTGTGCTATCAAATAAAAACCAAACTGTATGACAATTATAAAAAAATCTATGCAATATAATGTTTTAAGTACAGTAACTACTACTAACTAGCAAGGCTGGTTTGTGTGTTATTGTGCACACAGGTACTGCATTTTAAAGGAGTGGTTGATAAGCAAATGTTTGAAAATGAGGAACTTGGTTGGTTTACTGAACAAAGTGATGGTCCTAGTAGTAGAGTTTTGTGTTCAAACATTCAGTTTATTTCACTGCAAACAACAGTAACTCTGAATTCCAATATTCATTACTCAAAATGTAGACATTAGTGCTTGTTTCAATCTTATAAATCATGAGCTGCTTAAACTGTGAGCATATAGATTTAAAGCATCAGCCATTTTATCGATGAAGCGGGACTAATGTGGGTACGCATTACCATGTATGCAGATGACAGAACAATTTATGCATCTGCTGATAATTTAAAAAAAAAAAGTTCAGAAAATGTTTCAAAGAGTTGATGGTTTCTGAAAACAAGTTAAAGCTGTCCGACTCTAAGACCAAGAGTCCAATACAAATTATTTAGCACACATGCAATGTTGAGACTTACTGTACAGATACTGGATCATATGTATGTTAATATCCATCTTCTCCTGCTTGTCCAACAATGTTTTGTTTTGTGCTTGAGTATAGTGAATATCAAACTGCACAACTACAAATTTCAAAACATATAATATCCATGGGTTCTCCACGTAAAGCTAAGCTTTGAAAATGTACACTTTTGTGTTGTTGCTGCAGATCACATGCACACGCAGGAAGATGTCTTCCATCCTGCAGATAGATATAATGCCTGTTTTCCGGCCCAAGGGTCTATATTTCCATTCATGATGCTGATTCAGCCCACTAAGCTTATTATGAAGAATAGATAGCAAAGAAGAAAGCTTAATTCCATAACCTGGAGCTCTAAAATAAGAATTTCATAGCAAAGTAACTCCTACAGATAATATTACTTTACTGAGAATACACAGATCACTGATAGCTGTTTTTTCTAACCATGAACTTCTAAAACACCTGCATCTATTTATGAGATTGCGGGTTTTTTTACAGTTGCTCCAAACAAAACAAAAAAAAACAGTTGAGTCAGTTCATCAGATCATGCGACTGACTGATTTTGCTACTTGAAAATACGAATCTTTCAACCCTATTGCACTGCTGCCTCAGCATCCTGTAAAATTTCTTGATACAATTTTAAATTCATTGGTGCCCAACTGACTGCAAGGTGTCCAGGTCCTGAGATATCAAAGCAGTCCCAAACCATCATGCTCCCACCAACATGCCACAAATGAGAGAGCAGGATTTGTGTTATGTGGTGCCTCCTGCCTCCAAACATCGCTTTGTGTCGTTTTGCCAGAGAGTTCTTCAACTTGTCCTCTGTCCACACAGGGTTTGAGGAAAATTGTGTCAGCCTTTTGCGAGCTTGAGACATGCCAAAATGTTTTTTTGAGAGCAATGTTTTCCTTCATGCCACCCTTCAATTAATACCATTTCATTCTTACAGTTTTTCTTACAGTACATAGATAAGCAAATGCTTCATCAAGTTGTAGAAGTTTCTTCAAGGGTTTTGCTGTTTTGTTTGGGGTTTTTTTTACCTTTTTTACCTCTTTAAAAAGAGCTGCACATTGTGCTCTTTGGCTACAAGGACAATTTCAACCTTTCTGAACCCAGGCTTTAGCTTCCTGCATATCCTTAATACATTCTCTAAGAAACTGCCAACGTTTTTATAAAATCAACCAATTTTAGGACCAGACTTTTTAAGTACTTGGTATAACTGTGTGTTAAGTAAAAACATGAAAAGTACAATCTGCCGTGACGCGAAGCATTGCTGCCTTGCTGATCTGTCAAATTTCATCTCTCTCTTGGGATACAATCATTTCTTGATACAATCATTTCTTCCCTGTTAATGTAACGAGAAGTAATCGTATTTGACAAACTAATCATATAACGTTTTGCCCTGGAGATTCATGACGGTTCAAATAATCACCAATCACTTGCCAATCAGGGCAATTTAGCTTGTTATCATATTAATGTATTAAATCCAAAGATTCACATTAAATATGCCTCATTACAGTTTCATGTTGGCATGTCCACATATATCTGACTGCTCATTCATCAACTCAAAGAGAGAAAACAGAAGGAGAGTGTCTTTGTTAGTTTGGTGTGGGTAAATGAAAGTATAACACCTTTTCTCATTTTTTATTTCACCGCATATTTATCAGACTGAGGGCAGGAAAGATAGGTGAGACAATTTACACATAACTGGCATCTTCCAGTACCATATTCAGCTTAAGGTACATGAAAATTAAAAACTTTACAATAAACACATGAAACTAATGAAGTTAAGTCATTTGCAAGTCACAAAAAAAGCCCAGAGAAAGAGAGACTTACTAAAGATTGTTTTAACATACAAAGTACATATATCCTGCTATAACAGTTGGACTGTTTTTGCTGACATAGGCTATTCATGTCCTCCATTCTCAGTCACCTGGAGAAGACTTGCTCTTCTGTTTTTCTTGCATATGGCACTAATCCATGAGCATTATGGTCATCACATTAGTCACTGTTGCTGTGCAAACACTAGCCAGCTGAGCACTTACTGAGGCTCCAGCCATCCATAATATAATAGTAAACCCTCTTTCAAAGTTATCAGTACTTTTCATGCCATCCTGATGCTGGGATTAACCTTTATAACTGAAGCCACTGTTGCTGTTATTACACATTCAAAGACATATTTTTGAAAAGATTATTGAAAAGCCAGGCCTCAAGGTCGAAACAAAAGTAAATACATCTGTATTCATTGACACAATAGAAAGCCTGTGATCACTGGGGGATAAAAAAAAGTTACATACAAATTACACATACAAATTCTGAACCATCACTTGTCTGTCTGCATCATGGCTCCATATGGAAAAAAAATACCAAACCGACTGAAAAATCAGATTGAGACTGAAAAAGTCAAACAGTCACTGAGAACGCTGTTTGAGCAGCAATCAGGGTCACCGCACACATCACTATTTGCACAATCTAGCTCTGAAAAACAGACATGTAAGTGCTTCAGACTTTGCATTGGAGTTACTAATGTTTCTGTGCCTGCTCAGACAGTCTGAGGACACTGCCGGGTGTCAACCTATATACTGCAGATACAAAAAAACAAAACAACAAAAAACACTGCACTATGGCATAAAAATGCAGGTTTTGTCTGCTGAAGAAGAGACATCTGATAAACATTAGGAGAACATTCTTTGGTCAGATACAGATGAGACCAAGATAAATTTGCTCAGTTCAGAAGGGATCCAGCATGTTTGAGGTGAACAAAACCACCACAGTGGGCGCTCAGGGAGTGCACTGTCCCACAACTGAAACACGGAGGTGGTAGTGTGACTTTATGTGGCCCCATGAGTGCACCAAGAATGTCTGTGGACACAGCAAAATACTGGCTGACAAGATTGATTCCAGTCAGCAGAAGCATATGGCCTGAATCACACAACAGATTGCAAAGAAGGGAGAAAATCTCTCTTAAAAGAAACCCATCAGCTTGATGAGAACGTTCCCCAACTTGAAGAATGGCAGAACATCTCTCAAGGAATCTGTAACACTGGCAGCTTCCATAGCGAGGAGGCTGATGTATTGATAGCAATGTACAGCAACATTTACTCATCTTCATTTTGGGTTCTAATCTATTAACTTTTTAATAAATGTTTGATAAAAGGAAATTAGATAATTGTGTATTTAATGAAGCATATTTTTGAACAGATCATTTCTATACATCATTCACTGTGTTAGACAATGACACAGCCATTCTTCCATCCATCTATATAGCCTTTTCCTTAACGTGGGAGGCTGGAGTCTATCCCAGGTGTAACTCTGAAACAGCGTTTCAGAATTATGCACAAGTCTCATTACTTCTTCACCAACACCCCTCCTCCTACTGAGAGCTCAGAGTAACTTCAAAAAGATTAAATGCTGAAGAATAAATTACCTCTCTCTACAGGAAGGTTCATACACTGCTCCCCCCCCCACTGATCAGCAGAATACACAAAGCCCGCTCCAGACTGTAATGCTGCCCGTCTCTACCATGACAGTCACATCAGCTGGAGTCTAGGACAGCAAAAATGTTAAAAGTTCACCCCAGAGGGGTGCTCTGTGTGAACTGCTCTCACTACTCTTAGCTCCTTTGCACACTGCACCACCATCCCTTATGTTACCTGCCAGAGGATCAGGAAGGCAGCATCTGGATATGCTGTTCTGGGGGCTGTAATTTTAGAAGCTCTTAAACGAGCTTAATCCCCTCACACTGTGCTGTTTATTTTGGCCATGTTCTTTCATCAATAGTCAGATTTTCTAAGAAGCAGTTACCAGGTAAAACAGGAGTGACACACTTAGGCCCAATATACCCAACAGATTCGAAACAATAAAAATAATCATTTTTCCAGCTAAAGATTACTAAAGATTTTGTTAGCTTCGTCCAACATTATAAAACAATTTTCCTTTTCAAAGAAAGTCCGGTGAGTGCAGTACATCATCACAATGTACTTGTTTTTCTAGTGGCCCAAACATGGATCAAGAAATTCAATTAAAAAATAAAAAGTTATGTGACAATGTTAAATAAATAAAATCTATTTTTTTAAAAAACCACACCACACACACACACACACACTTCTATATTTCATAGAAATATGACTAAACTCTGCCACTCTATAAATGTCTCCGAGCTTAAATACACATTAAATGAAAATAAAATACACTTTTCAGACGCAGGGCACAAGTCAGCAGAAAAGTCTATAAAAATAATTTAATTGCAATTTATCCTGCAAGCTTCCAAAAGGACTAAATTTATCACTTAATTATGCTTGAATGTGAGATTTTCAACTTTATAACAAAGGGGGACTACAACTTGAAAGGAGCAGGAAGTAAAAAGTCTCATCTAGTCTACGAGTCACTATATTTATTTAATAAATTAATATACACTATATGAACTAAAATATTGAGTACACCTTTTAACCTTTGGTTTCAGGTGTTTTCTTTCCCTTTGCCACATGCGTATAAAATAAAGCACCTAGCCATGCAGAAACAACTGTTAGAGACAACTGTGATAGAAAGGGTCGTTCCAAAGAGCTCGCTGAATTCGAGCGTGGTGCTGTAATAAGATGCCACCATTGCAACAGCTCAGTTTGTTAAATTTATTCTTTCCTAGATAGTCCGCGATCGGCTGCAAGTGATATTAGGTTAAGAACCAAAGCAACTCAGCCCCAAAGTGGCAGACCACAAAGTTACAGAGTGAAGTCGCCGAGTGCTGAGGCACACGGTGGGGAAAAGTCGCCAACACTCTGCTGATTCAATAACTGCAGAGCTCCAAACATCCTCTGGCATGAACAACTGCACAATCACTGCATGGCCAAGCAGTTCCTGTAGGTGTAATGTGTAGGTGGCCCAGTACTTCTGCCCATATAGTGTATATTATTAGCAACTTTGTAGCAAGGATGTACTCTTGTATTACTTACTCAATTTAAAGTTATTTAATTTTAGCACTGTTTTAAGAATTCCTGCAATAAGAAAAAAAAATCTAATGCTTTCAAATTAAACAGGGTTAAGCATGACACAGGCCGAAACAACCATGTGATGAAATGAGACAAAAGGCGAGACAAAGCAGCTAGACGACAAGTTTGTGAGGAAATCAGAAAGAAGTCTAACAGGAACAAAGAGAAAAGGAAGAGAAAACAGAACATAAAGGAGATGAGGAGGTCAAAGGGTAAAGTGAAAGACTGAAAAGGGGAAGCCAAATGGTCATATTTTACAGCTGACAGCAGGCGTGTGGTCTGGCAGGCACGCCAGGAGTTAATTTATTATTAGAGCTGAGCAGGTTCAGACCAGTCATCTCAGCTCTGCCTTGACAAAGTACGATACTTGTATTTTACTTAATTCATAGACCTGAATGTAAAAAAAAATTTTTTAAAAATGCATAAATCACTACATTAATAAAATATAAAAAACAAGCAATCAATGGGAACGGTGTTCATACTGTACTGTAGGTGCAGAACTTCTCTCCACATTAAAGTGCATCAAATTAAGCCTCTAAAGCCTGAATGAGATTTCAGTATTTCTTGTGTTGATGACTCAAGTTTTAACAGCCAAACAGTGCACAGTTCAATTTTATAAAATGCTTGGGTAAAAGCTTTATTCGAACAAGATCTAATCTTACTCTTTGTAAATGACTGCAAACGCTTCTTATGCTAAACTGTGAAATGAAAACAACAATTAAAGTTTGATAAGTTTGACAGCGGCACAATTTGAATAAAATTAGTTTTGTTCATCTTAATGAGATGAAATGATAGCCGTCGCAATCTCTTTGTTTAATGCAAAGAGAAACCAAAACTTTTTAAAAAATTACATGTTACATTACTGCACTACTTTTGGAAACATTCCTTCAGCAGAAACATGGATCAGGGAAAGTAAGAAAAGTAGCTGAAAGGTAATGAAGAAAAACTATTTACATAAAGCTGACAAATACTTAGTTTGAAATGTTCACACAAAAAGCATTACCCTTCAGATATCTGCTCTACAGTGTCATTCTGATGTGGATGAAACTAAAATGACATTAGCTTAAGTATAAATGGATTAATTTCCCCAAATAAAAACACTGAGTCAACAATATAACAACAAAAATACAGGAACGCGCCGTGTATTTGGCTTCAATATTTGACATGGTTGACTCAGCTTGACAGTAACATCACAAAGGTGTCCAAGAACAACGGGCTGATTTTTAAAGACGTATGTGCCCCATATATGAACCAGCCAGGCAGAGGTTTTCACAGCCACTAAAGCATCGGCTGGCCTTCGGTTTGTTTAAGGATTACTCTAAACCGTTTAGTGAAATGGTGTGTGATCACCCCCTGATACTGTCTTTTCTAGCCTAAGCCGCTTGCCAGTTACCACAGAAAAAGCAGGTGTTCTGTCACATTCTTTCACCTGCTACCCAAACTTTAGTCCGAGATAGTAACTTCAGCTTTTACATTTTATAAGAAAAAAAAATTATGTCCAGACATCCGTACAGCCTTAAACTGATAGAACCTCATAAGTCAGATAAAAGACTTCTGACGACTACTTCATGCACTAACTACTGCACACCTATAACAAATAGTCCTCGAATAGGCCACAGGATACTGAACAGACAGCTTTAGCACTAATAATAAAGGAATAAATAATTCCAGTGAACTTGAGTCATTTGTAAATGTAGTAGCCCACTAGAATTTGATAATTAGAGATGACAACTGCACTTCATAACTTTATAAACATCCAATTTGGAATCAGTAACAAGTCTGCCTCAACCACTGGCTGTGGCAGTGTGACCTTCAAGCACGGCTGTTATTATTTTCCACAGAGGTCAGCAGCTAAGAATGTGAAGCATGCAAAGCCTGAAAGATGCCTCTCCCTTCCCAACAACCCCCAACACTTTTTTTCTTAAAAATATATAAATAATTGACACTGTATCTATACGATACCATCATTTCTGTTTGAAATCAAGAACATTATGAAGCATACCTTCTGGTAACTCCACCCTCCTATATGTCCTCTCCTGTCTTCTTCTTCCTGTGTTACACTTTCAGCTGCCTCAGGTTTGTAGCACACACTATTGTGAGCACTAAATAGGATGTCATGGTGACGCTGGTCAGTATTTTGAAGAACAGTAGCAAATCATTGGAGAGACCTGAGGAAAAAAAAAAAATAGGAGAGCTATTTTAATCTGTTTCCCTGCAGGATATCCTTGGACAGCATGTCAAACAGAATCACACACAACCGACGTTAACTCCAGTTGAGCCATTCTGACTGTATCCAACCTTGTGGCATTCACTTTCTTAAATAATGCATCTGAGGACTGCATGTACAGAGAAGCCAGAATTCAGCACTTCTAATTATCCTTAACACAACTACTTTCTTCTCTCTTCTGCTCTGTGAAGCATTCTGCAAGTACAGAAGTTGCTGCTAAGTGCATAAATATAATGTAGGCAATAATATTTTATAGAAGTGACTCCCTACACATCTTCAGTGAGGCTAAACTGAGTGGGTTCTTAAAAAAATAAAAACGGCCCCCTCCCCCCAGAAGCTGACTTCAGCACCACCAGGTTCTGGTTCTTCACTCATGAACACAGACCAAGAGGCAGCACTGCTCCGTGAGAGACGATTATTTCAAAATACTAAGGAAGTTCCCTTGCTCAATGGCCTCGTTAAAACACACAGTCCTCTCCTTGCTCTTTCTTAACAATCCAAACTCTTACCAGTTTTTAAATGCCATTTTGTTATGTGGATACTTTCATGTGCTTGATGTTTGTTGATTTCCTATAACTATAAGAAGAGAAGCATCAAATTCCACACGTGGAGGGTGGAGGATGTGCTGAACTTTTGGAGGCGGTAAATAGAAGAGTGCGGAATTATGATGCTGTATTTAATCCTACCGCAGCTCGAGTTCTCTCATGTTTGATCCCCGCCTCGGGATTACGTCAGGCCTTGATCATACACACTTTCAGCAGAGGAAAAAAAATCCATAACTTTTAAGCAAATGCTCTGAAATAGGTCTGCATTAAAAGTAATGAAGATACAGTAGTATCTCTCAATATGCCTTGTGTTTGTATACAAAATAAACTGTAAAAGTACACCATAATACTTCATTGTGCAGACATAATTAAACAGAGGGCTTAGAAAATAATTAAATATGGAAATTAAAGTGCCCAGTAATGCCGAGACTAAGTTCTAGAGAGCTAGAGCCCACCTCATGTTGGAACAATCTTTAATGAAAACAAGTAGCAGGTAACAGCTAAATTACTGCTCCTGTTAGCCACCCTTAGCACCCATAGTTCCTTTGCAATTTGGGTTTCATTTCTGGACACAATCACCCAAAATGATTTGTGGGCAAGAGGAAACCGTGCAACTGCTAGCAGGTGTCCGATTGGTCACTGGGAGGGGCTTATTGCCATTATCATGGCTAGCTGCCTGTATCATGCACCCCCTCCCCCAAAATGATCTTCTGCAAAGCTTACACTTCACACGTCCTGGGTTCTGGTCCTTTAGGTCATCCCTTACCTTCAGGTTTCCACTACCATTATTTGACAATCTTGTGGAATTGCACAAATTTACATTATATCAAAGTTGTGACTTTTCAAAAAGTTTCTGGGTATATTTATTTTTATAACACTTTTATAAATTGTCATCTTCCAATTCCATGACCCAAAGCTTTCAATGACTATATGAAGCCAATATTGGCCTACCTGGTCTGAACAGAGGTGAAATGTTGACTTTCTTGAACATTAGCTTCCTTCTGCAATAAGTTATCAATATACTATCAACAAATAGCATCAATATTTTAAAAACAGTCAGGCAGCCTGACCCATTACCCCACCAATCTGACTGACAGTCACTACTTTATGACTCCTTGTGATGGTGCTGATCAAATGAAGGAACTCACAAGGGGAAAATGACGCGCAGTGCGTACAGATCAAAATGACACGTTATCAAAATGTGCGCGCCCTCACGCACACGCACACACACACACACCACTATAATGAATAAAACCTTAATTCCTACTTTTTGGTACACAGAAGCTAAATGGATCACACCAGAGTTTTGATAGGCATCAGGTATTACATAATTGCTCTATTGTGATGCTACTGAGGGCAACACAGTGTGACAATGTTCACTGATTTCACCCTCAAACTATCCTCAGAGCTTTACTGCTGTGTCTTTTTCTGGAAAGAAAATATTGTGCACGTACTGTAAGACTGTTCATACAACAAAAGCCCATGATGCTGACCCATGAGTTAACTTTCAGTTGGTGCCACCTCCTTTGTTCATTGCTGCCAGGTTGATCAATTCTGCCCTGACATCCATTTAAGCTGCCAATAATGTTTTACACTATTGTCCTTAAACAAGCAGCGACCCTATTGTAAAAGTTAGCAGGCCAGTTCATTTCAGTAGGGCTATAACGGATTATTGGTTTTCCAGTCAACTGCTCTAATCTAAGCCAGCAGGGATAAATGATGTCGGCTCTGGAGTGAAAACATCACATTGTCCTGTTGCTTACTTTGCTTTTTTTTTTTTTCAACATTTTTAATCTGGACATGTGAGCTGTCGCAACAAATGAAACAAAAAATTAAAAATAAATAAGCCATATCCTGAGAGAAGCAGAGCAGCTAAGTCTACTCCAGAAATGAACCACAAACTAGACATCTCAAAATTCAACACCCCCTCCCCCCAAACTCGTGGGCACTCACATATACACAAAGACCACAAACAGAAACTCGTGTAAAAGAAAACTGCACCACTGCCACAGTCCCCTACAATTTACTGAGGTTTCTATCAGAAGTTAGAACCAAAAGAAGAGTAAAAGATGAAAACTTCCACAGTGATCCAGGCTCAAACCAAACAACCTAAAGTAGCATTAGCTGTTTGTGAAACTTACCCTTTTCCCCACAAGTCTGCTTGCTGTCAGTCTTTCATTCCAGCTAGGCAAGTTTGTTCCTCAGATTTCTTTCGTCTCAAGATGGAGGCAGAAAACTCTCCAAACACCGTTCCTTTGCTCTGAGTTTTTGTTATTACCGGGTCCAGCACTGCTTCTCTCCTACTGACTGCTGCACGAGCTGCTAACATGACAACACTGATAAACAACCAGCTGGAATGACAGACACCAGTGCTCAAACACACAGGTGCATGCAGACTCCCAGTGAACACAAACAGAGAAGGCATAGACAGCTCAGAGGAGCACAGTATAAAACAGCTCCTTTGCCAGCAGTTCGCCCCTTGTGTGGAACTCCAACCTTACTCCACCTACCTCCTCCTCTTCCTCCCCGTACCTCCCCTCCCTCTCTCCTAAACAGCTCCAAGACATTACAGAAAGAGCTTCAGAAGTTTATTTTTCTCAACTTTTTCCTGTTAACAGTTGAAAGTACAATACAGAACTCCCATCTTTTCCTGCCAAAACTCACCCAACAACTTCTGTACAACAAAGCGGTGCAACACAGGATTAAAATAGGATCCTTTAATTGACAGAAACGGCCAAACGAAACTAATATTCGCGACTATTTTATATCAACTCAACACCAAATCTAATGCTCGGCACTACCTATTCATGCACCAGCAGTACAGAGAAATGCTGTGAATCTCTTAAAGTTCCACAGCCGTAAAAAAAATAAAATGAATAACACACAAACATCTCCTTTTACAGCTCCGGGTTAAATCGCATAGATTTTACAATCTTTTAACACAATAATAGTTGACTCATCACAAAGACTAAGGAATGAAAACTATCTGGGCATGTCATGTGTTTCACAATGCAGTCTTATACCTGCTAAACAGCTACTGTATTTTTAACAAATGGCTTATATTAACTGACCCTTCATATGAGTTTTCAATATGACTGAATACAGTTAGTAGCAGCACTATGAGTCCGACAGAGCCAACGAGAATGCCCGCCATGATGACGGTGAAACCGGCTTCATAAAACAGTGAAGGGGAAGTCTTCAGGTAATGTTAATCAGTGGTCTTCTAAGGGAAACCGCTGCTCTCACTCACATTCATCTCTGAGAGATGCTTATTAATTTACAGCGGAACCATAATCAAAAAAGTAATTTATTTGGTACCACGAAGGTTCATGATGTTTGCACAAAAGTCCATCCAGATCTCCAAAGTCAATTAATAACTGGACCCTACACTGAGGAGCACCAACACTTCAGCTGCCATCTATCAATCTGTAACAAACAAGACGTCAGTCCTAGCTGACATCTTATTCGTTACCAGTGTATTCACGTTTCTCTGTTCTCGCAATCTGAAGGCACTTCAGCCCATCGTGATAACGCGTTATGGCCTCACTCACTCGTGACAGCGGTGTCCAACCTTATCACTGATCAGACGAGCCCTGCAGAAACCGGTTGCCTAATCCTTAGCTTGTGCTTCTGTGTAAAATTGACATTTTCCTGTTTATTTGCCAGCGCCGCTTCACTTGAGTGACAAGCAGATGACTTCATATTTGTTGTCATTAGGGAATTTTTGAAAATCAGCAAATCCTTGATTTATCTATTCATAGCACTAAAGGCAAAATGTGTTTTTTATATATAATTCTGGGTTTTGTCATTACCTAGCCTGAGCACTAAGGACACCTACATTTTAGTTCCCCCAGTATTCATGTTATTGCTGGCAGGAAGCCTCAAGGACTTATGACAGACACTTTAGATCCCTCTTACATGCAAACTACCACTGCTGTTCTGCAATGCATCTGAAGACCCTCAATGAGTACAACAAGGAGACAGGAGCCCAGTGCCAGTGTCAGAACGTGCCAAGAGACACCTCTCACAGTGAAACTGAATCCCAAATTGTTTAGATGGAGGGCAGGATGAAGAAAGTTCCCACAATGTGACTGTGGCACTACAACAAAGTTTCTGTTATTTGCAGATCACATTGTTATTGGACTGTGAAAGTACGCCCTCGCAGTGCCCATCGCTAACCTAAATAAGTAACACAACTCAGTTTTAAAATCGCTTTTAGCATTTTTCAGATTACTGTTCGGGTTTTAAAGTTGGCAGCGCTATGATTTTGATTTACTGCTGGCGGAAGGAAAAAAAACAAACAAACTTGTTTTTAGCCAAAATGCTAAACTGAAAAACAGTTAAAGTTTGCTCCTCAAACAGCAGACAAACAAAACAAGAAAACTTGTGAACACAGTGGAGCATTTAGCAAATGAAGAGCCAGAGACTTCCCACAAGACTGAGCTGACTTTAGTTTATCGGGAGGACAGGAGCGACTCCAAAATGAGAGCCGAACGGATGTGCAAACAGGTAACAGTTTGACATTACAAATCACCATATTAATATGCCAGTTTATGCCCTGCCCAAAGTGGCCAAAAAAACCTTCCAAGTCCCTTTACAGGTTTTCATCTAAAACCAACAGACTTAAAAATCTGATTTATAAAAAGAACTCACATATTTAAGATTTATTCAAGTTTTTAAAAAAAAAATCATACTGGTCCACTGCAAGACTGAGGTGACAGAAAATATGTGCACGAGTGAAGGAAAAATGCTTTTTTTGAAATTCCAATTCATTGCTCAAAATTGAAAATGAAGGTCAGCTTGACTCCAACCCCATTTAGTTAGCTGTTCAGTCTTAACTGTGGCAAAGTAGCTGCATATCTTGGCAGAGGAGTGCATCCTGGGCCAAGGCCAATGCCCCATCAGGCACCTCTGAACAATATCTGCTCGGATTCTGCCGTTTCTGTCTTTGCCCGTGCTTCACCTCTCCACCACACTTGTGTGTAGAGATGTTTACAGCATTCCTTTATGCTGAATCAAACCCTCATTTAAATTCAATTAATAAATAATAGAGTGAGATATTTGAATCTTTAAGTCACAACTACGCACAAGAAAAAACTGAGTTCCACCTTATACCACGGCCTCTGAGCAAACACAATGCCATAGGCCAGTAAACTACAAATATGACCTGTTCATGTGGTTTTTGAAGAACAGAGACTGAGACAAACAAACACTCAAATTATTTACCTGTGTGGACAAGTGACCACATCTATTGTGGTTTTTGCCTTTTTGAATAAATCTTCTACACGATGTGTTCAAACACCAGAAACATTACTATTACTATGTTAATCTACATATTAAACAGGACAAAATGTAGAACTTGCTGGCTCAGTGTGGGTGAGCCTGTGGGTAACTGACTATACAGGACTCTTTCTGATATTGATTTAACAGCGCCATCTAGCGTGAGTCTTTGTGTGTACTATGTGTCAAGTGCATGTGTGAGTGAGGTTGATTTTTTTAAAAAGGCAGCAAGAGACCAAGATATCAGAAGCACTCGATTTACTCTCAGTGGTAATTTATATTCAAATTTCAATCTTCAACTTTGTATGCAATTTAGAATGAAACAAATATATTCAGATTACCCTTACAGTGATAATCTAATTTTAAAAAGCCTGAAGCTGCATATTTAGAAGAGCATCGACATTAATTACACACAAGAATTAAAATTAAATCCTCTCCATACTGCAAGCATCTAAAACATTAAATCCTGATCCAGCATGACTGCGCACCAGTGCACGAAGCAGGTCCATAAAGACATGGATGAGCAAGTTGATGCACAGAGTCCTGACCCCAACCCGATAAAACACCTCTGAGATGAATTAGAGTGGAGACTGTGAGTCAGGCCTTCACGTCCAAAATCAGTATCACAAACGTACTTCTGGAAGAAAATTCCCATAAACACACCCATAACCTTTGAGGAATGTCTTCCCAGAAGAGTTGAAGCAGTTATAGCTGCATCACATTAAAGCCTATGGATGAAGAATGGGATGTCACTCAAGTTCATATGCGTGTGAAGGCAAATGAGTAAATACTATTGGCAATATAGTGTATGTGCTTCTTAATATACTACAAGATTTATTGTTAACGTAATATTTGCTATACATTAAAGCTTATCGACCATATTTGCTCTGACAACTAGTCTACACAGTAAGCAGTGGGATATAAATTAAATATACCTTCATAGCCTCCTCAGCTTCTTGCATCAAATGTGGCTCAAAGCTAGCTAGTGGCTATTATGCTAACAGTTAGCCATGTCACAGGTGCGTCTTACCTGCGTTAACCTGCAGTGGGGTTAATATATCCTTAACGGTCCTCCGGGTTTAAAAAAATGTAGTTTTAAAAGTTTCAGCACTGTAAAAAATGTATTATGCCACGTGCCTCAGATAGGTAAGAGGAAACATCTGAGGAACTGTATGTAAACTGGCTAGAACAATTACTTTCAGCTAGATTCCTGACTGCTTAGGCCTCTCAAATTAATGTTTCAGAATGATAAAATGTTTATATATCTCACGCAGTCAGCAAAAAAATATTCTTCGAGGTGCAGACTATCCAAAAGCAGTTATTTATGCCAGAAGGTTAGCGAAGAGAGGTTTATATTAAGCTCTGAGATGGTGTAAATCACAAATAAAGTGAAACAAAGTGTATGAAAGGCACAAGTACCGGCTAAGAACTCGTTCCTTTTTTATGACTTACACAAGTTGGCGGATAGCTGCTCCGCTTGGTTTAGGTCCTGGTCCCACCATAGTGTACCTTCCCGCCAGCAGGGCCAGTTCAATTAGGGTGGCACGGGGGGAGTTTAGGCTAAAACGTTATACTTTTGTCTTGTAAAGTTGTGTTGCAAAGGGGAAAACATTATTTATACTTTTTACTTAAATAAAAAATAGAATCATTCTAGGTAGCTTAATAGTGCACAACTTATATAATTAAACATTCAAAGTATCTTATCTAGTAAATGTACTAATCATGATAATTACTGACTACCACTGATGTTAATTACTTATATGCTGCTGAGCAGATTGATTGACAACACAGTTTATCGGTTTCAGTGTGGTGCTGGTGCCACCCCATTTCCTACAGGAGTATCATGTATATCATTTTGGTCATTAAAAGTGTCGTTTAGGTGACAGTTATGATTTGGCATTATATATAAATTAAACTGAAGTGAACTGAAGGCACATATGTGGCCCACAAGGCAATCATTGTTTTAAATAACAAATGGGCTTTTTCTGTGGTGGCAAGTCTCCTGTGAAAGGTGCCTGTGTGTATCTGTGCCTGATATTACAATTGCTACAGAGTAAAACCTTAAAACAACTAAACACATGTATATTTTCACACCTTCAGCAGACAGTTTCCAGTAATGAAATATGGGCAGCACTGCACTGCACTGCAGTATCTACTTATGTCCCATTTTCAAAGGGAGTGAGGTTTCTACAGAAGACATAGAGGGCTGATGTGTGCTGGACCTTCATAGCTCCACAACCTTGTTTTATTAATTTGCAGAGTATCTGTGGATTTTCAGATTCATACAGCAAATAACTGGTATAAGCAGTAAGCACTTATCTGATGTAACCAAAAAATAAACAAACAAAGAAATTCATCACATTGCTGAAAAGCACTGTGGTTATCAGGCTTACAGAGTGTCGGGGTCATGAAAAGCAAGCAAAGGTTTTAGTCGATAAAAAATAACAACACAACAACATTCTGTATATTATCATATACATTTTTTCTCTGTCATATTGACTTGGTTGTCTCCAGATAACTCCTGTGGGCCTTGGCTTAGAGTAAGGCTAAAGGAGTCATGTGGGCAGGTAAATGTTAACCAAAGAGAAAATGATATGACATTTACAGGAGTCAAAACTATAATAAGCTACCCCCCCCCCCCCCCCCCCCCCCAAAAACGAAAAAAAAAAAAATCCCCCCCCTCCCTTTTACCCTTCTTTTTTTTTTTTTTTTTTTTTTTTTTCCTCTGGG
>VOQJ01012246.1:0-11220 GCA_015052665.1 Apistogramma diplotaenia | reverse complement strand
GGGCAAGAAAATTTTAAACGAAGAGAAAAAGATATCACATTTACAGGAGTCAAAACTAAAAAAAACTCCCCCCCCCCCCCTCCCCAGCACCAAAAACGATGAAGATCAGTTATCCCCTGTCTGATTGTCAACATTTCTTTTTGTGCTTGTCTTTTTTCCCCACCAGAGGGTCATAGCTACAAGTTAAATAGTTATTTCTGACCCGTGGAAAAAAATAGTTTTGTGATACACAAGTCTTTCTCAACTAATTCTGGTCACAGTGTGTGAGAAGGCAGCAGAACGCTAAGTCATCACCCCCTCCTCTCTCTGCCAAAGAAGGGCCCTCAGACAGAGTTTGCTGAGACACCCTCTCACGGCATAAAACCTGATTCATCGGCAACCATCAACAAACCTCTACATTCCTCGTAGCACCTCTCCCTTTTGGGTTAAGAAGTATAACATTGAGTATAATGCAGCAAAGTGCCACCCAAACTGTAGCTCTCTGTAATCGCCACATAAACTGTGCATTTACGTTCCTGAGCAGTGTGTTTAAATACATTTGCCTTCATTTATACACTTTTTTTTTCCTTTTTTGTTTTTGCATGATGTCTTTGATGGAAGCCACTTTTATTCAGCAGTTCTAGGTACAGCCAAAGAGCATATCCTTCAGTCTTGCAACAGCATTTCCCGCCAGTTGAAACTGTGATTGGGCCCATGCGTCAGAGGCAGAATCGGTGGGTCGACCAGCTGCCACACCCCAGTCTCTCCCATTTCTTCACAAGCACAAAATCCCAAGTAAGGAATCTGCACAAAGAAGACACAGATGTGCATGTTGTGAAAAACGAAGCAAAGGGAAAGGGAGCGGTTACAACAGAAATGAAAGAAGCATTGAAACTCAACTGACCTTTCGGACAACTTGGACGAAGTCCTTGGAGTTTTGGGGGTTGAGGCCTTGTATCTGGCGAGTGCAGGCCTCCAGGGAGGAAGCATGGGCCACAAACAGGACCGTGTTTCCTGTGTGAAAGAGGTAGAGAGCATAGAGACACATTCCACAGATACCATAAGCTTTCTGTCCCAAAACCAAGCTGTTGATGATTTTCAGTTTCTACAAGACTAGCTAAAAAAAACAGCTTCAAATTAAAGTACTAAAAAAACACAGTTTTATCTGTACACACGTCTTCCGACAGCATTTAAAGGCTATAGGGAGTGTCTGGAGCCAGCAAAGCAGGGTTTCCCATAGATCATATTTCTTATTTTTATTCATTTTTCTAGTTTTATTCAATATATAGTGATCAAAATAGTTTAAAACTGATTTTTTGAAAGAATTGAAGGAATCATCATCAGGAGAAAGTGTCTCTTTTAGGCAGTGGATGATGCTTACTAAACTATTCATTTAAAATCATGTTCACAGTTATACTTTACCCAAGTTTTTGCACTCGGTCAGGATCTCTCGGGTCACTTGGAAGCTCCTGCTGATGTAGGTGTCGTAAGACTCTGACACTGTCAATTTACTTATGGGAATATGAGGTCTGGGAGTAAAGAAAAAAACATGACACCAGGCATTATAGTGAATTATAGGATCATAGAAAACAGCACAAGATGCTGTAGTGCTAGTGTTGCTGTGTACCTGTAAGTTGTGTCCACACTCAGGTTAGCAGTAGCCAGCTCAGCAGGAGGGATCCAGGTAGGTAAACATGTTCCTGAAACCCACTTTGTCCATTCAAACAATCCGGGCTCCACACGGATTTTTGTCTTTCCGTCCTGCTGGAGACCTGCCAGAGAGTTGAACAGAGACTTGTTCTTTACATTTACGTGGAGTTTGCATATAAATTTATGCAAAAGGAGTAATTGTGTTCTTCCAGAGAGACCTCACAGAGTAACATTACAGGATTTGCATTGTTAAGGACAAAGAAGTTGAAAGTTTACAGAGATGGGAAAAAAATGCCCAACCTTTCTTTTCTAATCCATATTGATGTGTCTAGGTTGCAATTTAACATTTTATAAACATTTTATAAACGACAGCTAGACAAGCCACACTGCACAAGACCAGAACGAAAGATTTCCGACTCAAACTAACATTGAAAATATCACATAGTAGAAAAAAGCAGAGTACTTGCTGGTCTCAGCAAACCGAAGCCCTTGAAGATGAGATCCTACCTTGAAGAATGTTCTGAGCTGTCTGGATGCAGCGAAGAGATGGCGAGCAGTAAACAAAGTCTATTGTTGTATGGCTTTCTAACAGGGCTTCCCCTGAAACAGGACAAAATACAGTGTGATTCCATGGGCATGCACTTTATTTGTCATGTAGTATGGGAAATAAAATCTTTTCCATCTTTAACAGCCCTGAGAAATCGAAATCCTTAGTACGTTGAGGTAACCATGCACTGGTAAACAACAGAAAAATAAAATATACCAACCTACAAGGCGGGCCTGCATGGCACCAAAGACAGTAATTGGGCAATCTTTATCGAAGTCCCGGTGCCCTCCGCTTCGAGCTGGTAGACTGGTTGGCATGTTGAGATTAGCGCGAATGTATCTGCCTACACAACACAAATGAGAATATAAAACCTATAAATATAAAACCTGGAGGAAATTAAGTGAAACATGTAATATCCCTACCACACTTACCTTTGGAGTCAAAGCACTGAGTGACCCAGTGTTTGCCAAACACCACATCCATCCTCTCGCCATGGCGACACACAAACAGCCTCATCTTGGACAGGGAGGGCTGACTAGCCGGTCTCGACACCTACGATTAAAATTGTTTGAAACTGTGAGTCATTAAAGACAGCACGTACAGCACTAATCTGGAGGCTCTGCAAGCAGCCTACACAGTAATTATTGCCATTAACAAACTCTTTATTGGGGACGCATAAGATTATTGCAATAGAGCAGTGAGGTTCATGATGTTCCTTTTACTTCAATATGTTTCCTGACAGTACATTTTCTTTGCGGGCTGTACCTGCATAGGAAGACAGAGGCCAGGGAGGCTGGGGAGATCCACAAGGCTGTCAAGTAGACTGTCATTTTGCTGCCCATCAAAAAGTAACCCACCAACAGTGCTGCCGGAGTTCGATGGTGAGGCACAGTTGAGAAAGGAGTGAGACCTAGAAAACAGAAAAACACAAATGGCTTTATTTGTTAATACAGCTTTAAAAATGGCACAGTAACCCACAGTGCTGATGTGTAGTTGTGTTTATTACCGTTCTTCTCTTCCTTACCCATGGAAAACCCATGTATCCGACTCATCGGCACGGCTGACGTAGTTCTCAGGGAGGAGGCCGGACAGCCCCGTACCCAGCGAAGTGCCATATATCCAGCCTTCGCTAGCGGTGCTCTGCTCCATTGGAGACATGAAAATGAAGTCTCCTTGCAATAGCTCGAGCTCATCATCGTTCTGAGGCACGTACGGGTACATGACTTGCAGTGTCTACAGGGGGCAGATGATTAACAGCCATTAAGACTGTAGCGATTTCAAGTGCCAGAGTTTCAACATGAAAAGGGGACACGTGCTTGTTAAAAGAAGCTACTCCTTTAAAGAGAGAGAGTGTACCTCGTGATTAGCAAACCGAATATCCCTGGAGAAGAGCACAGCCAGCCAGTCACAGCCTGAAGACACATCCACATTTTTGGCTAACTTCTCCAAAACCGGAAGGCTACTGGCTTGAAACTGGTATGCCAAAGTGACATGAAGCTGTTTCTTATGGGGCTCAACGTGAGCCTCTGGATCAAGGAAAAACAGCAATATATATACACCAATCAGCCACAATATTAAAACAGCTCACAGGTACAGTAAAATGAATAACACTGGCCATCTTGTCAAAGTGTTGTGTTCTGATGGGAAAACCTGGATCCTGGAATTCATGAGCTGTTTTGCTATATGACCAGCATCTCTCCAGTGCCTACAGGTACTCCCAATGACTCAACAAACACAACAAAGGGTGGCTCCTGGATCCAAACTCTGCAGATGTGATCTGCAGGATGCTTCCAAATAAGCCCAATCCCCAGAAGCCACACAGTCCCGCAACCCACAGAAACCAAAGGATTCACTACTAACATAACACCTGGTCTCAGTCTCATAGGACCCCCCCCCCTCGCAGGTATCCCATGTTCATACTCTGACAGATCAAAGCTGTTTGGGCAGCCTGAGGGGGACTTCATGGCTGACTACATGAAAGGCTCTTTTGTGTAGCCATGTGAAGTAACTTCCAGGATTCTGGCAAACTAATGGTAACAACAAGCAAACTGTCCACCAAATGTAGCTTCTAATATACTGGACAGCCAAAAAGGGTTGTATTGATCCTCTTTTCTAACTCTCTGTGAGAAAGTAATTAAGTATCTACATGTCACTCTACTCCTTTGAACGAAAATAATTGGGTGCATCGGCATGGCACACTGTGTTTTGCAAGGTGATGTTCAGGTATAATTTCCAAACCTGTTTTTGATGCAGCTTCACTTGCAAAGTCAGCAGCAAAACTCTTCAGAAGCTCTGCCATTTTTTCATCCACGAAGAGGCCAATGAAGGTTGAGGAGATGTAGAGCTCCAGGGGGAGGGGCATGGGTATGCGACCTTTCCACTTGGCCACTGTGGTCTGGAGAGTGTCGGACAGAGCTTCCACCTTTGCATCAGTACACTGATTGCAGAGAAGACAACAACAACAGGAAAATGAGCATCACTAATGATACACTGAATGCTCAACAGACATACATAGACAAAAAAATGTCCACATGCACAAATATACCATTTAATGCTAAAGTTTGTTTACATCCTTGTCCATTATGCATTATCAATATACTGTAGGACTATCTTTGGCGACTAAAGGGAACAGGGAAGGCCTACCACGGATGATATTGTTCCCTGTGTCAGCCCTTTGACACTGTATTCCATGGCATCCTTTTGACAGACTAGCCTGTAGTGGAATCATGGACTCGCCCTAAAATAAGTTCAAATTCTATCTCTTGGGCACATTCAGTTTATTCAACTCAAAAATTTCAAATACCAGCAACTTACAATTACTATAAGCGTCCCCCCCCCCCCAGGGATGTGTCCTGGGGCCTCTCCAATTTATTATCCATTTACTTCTACTGGTCATATTTTCCATAAATTTAATATCAAATCTTTAAAATCAGCCTCCATTGTTATGCCGATGACGCCCAGCTCTACCTGTCTAAAAACCACTGCCTGTGTTGGTCTCCAGGAAATCGACTCCTGGTTTACTTGGAACTCTCTCAAACTGAACAGTGATAAAAAAACAAAGTTCTCCTCATTGGCACCAGATCCACCTTGTCACAATGTAGCAGTTTTCCCTCCCTATTGACAACTCCCCACAGGTTAAGAGTCTGGGTGTCATCCTTGGCAGCACACTTTCTTTCCAAACGCACATCAATAATGTGACTCAATCCTCATACTTTCAGCTCCCAAACATTAACGACCTCCACCTGTCTCACACACATAACCGTAGCGCCATCCATGTTGATGACCGTAACTCCGTTCTCTTTGGTCTTTCCCTCCAGCCCTTTCATAAACTTCAACCAGTCTAGAACTCTGCTGTTTGCATTCTCTCCACCTCACCGTCCATTCTCTCCATTACAGCTTTCAGTTGCTCTGTTCCTCGCTTCTGGAAATCCACCAGACATCAGTTTGATTCACTTTGCTGATTTACTTGTTTTTTTGGTTTATTCTTATTGATTCTGACTCCTCTATATAAGGTGAGTGTTTTGAAAGGCCCCTAAAATAAAGTGTATGATTATGATTATTATTAATATTATGACTTCCACTGAGCACCGAGTCCTGGCCTCAACATCACTGAAACAGTCTGTTACAGAAGCAGCTGAGAGTATTCCACAGTGCAAGTACACTTGAGTTGGTGCACTTTTAAAGGGTGGTCACACCAAAAGTGGAATTTATTTATTTATTTTTTCTTGTTGCTTACCGCACTTTGTCATAGATGCACCTATAACCAGTTTACAACCACCAGTTAGTCTAACATGCATGTCTCTGAGCTGTGGGAGGAACTGGGTTGAAATGCTTGACACAAACATAGTTCATCAATAAAGAGGAACTTAGTCAAAAGTTAGCCAACAACTGTGAGACAGATTTTAAATTTGGAGACCACAAAGGAGCCACAGGAGACTAACCAACACAGCAAACTTAAACGTAGCACGCTGTATTTATAATTCACTGCATTCGACACACCAGGCTTCACTGCGATGTGACAGCATGTGTGAACTGTTTACTTACACTATAACTAAAAGCTACTTCCTCAGGGTGAGTACAAACAATATAAACACATACAGAGAAGGCCGAGACTGACCATGAAGAACTGGCAGAGGGTGATGTGGGGGAAGATGTTGTGTGCCTTGTTTTTGCCACAAGAAAGGCGGGACTGCTTCCAGAAGTGCGTGAGCTGCTGCAGCAGTGGCCCACTGGGTCGCAGATATAACACATACTCTCTGGGTAGAGGATCATCCAGGAAGGGGTCATCGACGTGGGAGAATAGCCTGGAGCGGCCAGGAGAACATAGAGTGATGAAGAATAAAAAAAAAGGAGTGAAAAGTGGGGGGATAAAAAGCAGAGGGAGTAGCTGATGTCCAGCAGAGGGCAGTGCCGTGGTTAGAGGAAACTGATGTGTTAATAAAATGTCTAGTTAGGGCAGCACATTTTTGCCACGTTATGAATATCTATTTGATTTCCTGTTAAGCAATAATGTCAAGGGAGAGAGAATGTGAGCGTGTGTCTGTGCCGCTCTCACCAGTCACAAGCCGCCTGGACGTTTTTGCCTCCTGTCGAAACCAGAGCTTTTAGGCTGCAAACAGGAAGAGAGAGGCAGAGAGGGAGATCAAAGCACAGCCACACAAATCAATACTTTCTCTTCCGGACTGTATTTATTAGGAGGAGACTGCTGGGCTTCCATGTGACCGTGAACAAAGAACAAACATCCCGAGAGAGCAGTAAAAAGACAGCACGCATACAATAATTCTTTCATTATTCATACCAGAGGCTCGTGAAACACACTGATTCAAAGCAGCCAGTTTCGTTGCTCAGAAAGCATTAAGACAGTCTGGTTCCATCATCAATTAGGCGTGGCCACCTACTGGGAGATGCAGATCCCTGTTTACAATGTTTACTCGGGTGGAACTTGAAGTTGAGTATGCCTCCACTGCAAGACATTCAAATCATGGCAGCTCATTCCTTTAAAAGGCTGGCCTACAAAAGACCTTTTGTAATACCTTTTGTTTTATTATAATGCTCATTAAAACGAACAGTTCATACCACAAGACTTATCTGTGTCATTTTATACTCTAATTTCTTAAGTCTTTTTTTTTTTTAAATCTGAAACAGAGAGCTGATTGAATGATTACTCTTGAGTGTTCAAAATCTAATTACCATCTTTTTATAAAAGCTGTTATTGCAGGCCGGCTCTGAAGGGATTTGCTGATTCGAGGAGCTTTCTTCAGCTCTTAGAGGACTAACGCAGAGTATCTGCACCAGACATGATGATTCAAAAGGTTCACACTATACCCTGCTGCAAACCTTTGGGGTGCAAAATAGCACTAACTTTGCCATTTCTTAATATTTATTTATTTATTCTTTGGTATTACAGCCTGCAAGAGCTGCATTCCTGGTAAACAACTAAGGAAAGAAAGTGGCCCACTTCATTTTTAAACAGCACGCAATTCAGTTTTAAGTAATTGCACATTGTATTTGCAGCATTTAAGCTTTAAAGCTCAGCCCCCAAGCCATGCAACTCCATCTCCCTTGAGCTTTGTGCATTGTGTGAAAATAAAGCAGAGCTCCAAGTCAAATCATCTCCCATTCATTGCATTAGATAACCCTAAAAGCAAAAACCTGCATAATAATGTCAAAAGTTTCTAAAGGATATCTGTATCCTCCCATAAAACAGCCCTGCTTGTTGCTGCATGTAAAGGCGATTCTAGTGAACCATTAAACTGAACAAGGCCGGTTTTCTGCTCCACTGTTTGGTCACCATTTGACTGCATTTACAGCGTGATACGGACAGCGTTCATTGTGCCGCCCTGGTGTTCGACCTCAATGAGCTATTTTTAAATGCGTCCCAGTGAGAGGGTCCTAGATACGGTGAAATCCCTGAACCCCGGGGCAGCGTGCCGTCACAGAGCACAGTGAGAGCGCCAAGCCTATAGGAACGCAGCAGATGGCATGCACACAAACACACACATAAATACTCGATTTATATAAAGACTTGAAGAGAAGCGAAAAAATTGAGTTAGTCTCCTGTTCATTCACCTGAACTGGCTGACTTTGACGGCAGATATGACACATTACCTAAATGATTCATTTTCGTCCCTGCAGAGCAAACCAACACTGTAAGGAGGAGGCTTAAGAAAGAGTCAGTTCTTAGTCAAAGATTCCACCTGGTGCTGTGTGGAGGAGGAAAAGAAGGGGATTTTCTCTCAGAAGGCATGATGGGATTACATGCAGATGTGACTGAAGCGTCACAAAATCCAATCCAGGCTGGAACATTGGATTCTTGCTCCTTATCTCCTGGGTATTTTATGAGAGCGAACCCCTGTGACATTAAATAACAGTGAAGCTCTTAGTGCACACTCACTGAGCAAACTGACATATTTGATGCAACAGCACTTGAATTTAATCTTTTTTTTTTTTCTTTTTAAGCTTTTCAAAGGAGAAGAAACAACGTTCCATGCATAAATAATAACGCAGCTTCAAGCAGGAGATCCAGTATAGTATTGCCATTTTTATTTCAGTGATATGCCATATGTTTTCATGTAACGGGTAGAAAACAATAACGCTGAAAACAAAAGGCCCTTCAGAAGGTTTTGAAAATGTAATGCGCGAGGTTGTAGTTTAAGCTTCGGCTTTTCATGGATCACTTCACACATACGACTGCCTTAAGCTCGTCTATTTTTCCACCTTTGTTTAATCAATAATCTCTGCTGTGAGAATGTCCTTGACTGAGGTGGGCGAGCATGTTTTTTTCATGGCTGCAGAAACAGAGGACCGTCTTCTTGTGAGGAAGCCGCGCTAAACACCGGGCTACCAGGCTTGTCTTAGCTGTTGTTTCTTTTTTGCTACTTTTTTTTTCCACGATCATGCTTGATGGCTCGCTTTAGAGTCGTTATGCAGGTGGCCAGAGCATTCACACTCGAACCTCTAGTGTGAATCCTCTGGTGGGAGTTGTTAAAGCTCGTCTTTCTTGTAAATGTAATGTTCTCACTATCAGATCTCCCATGCACGCTCCCCTTAGAAAAGAATATCCAATATGAAGCTACTAATTAAACCTGATGAGAAGAAAGAATTCCTTCACCGGGAGTTTAATAATAAAGGTAATATTTCCACTATTTTTTTTAAAGCTCATATTAGAAAATTTGAATCAAGCGCTGCACATTTTGGAAATGAAATATCATTAAACCAAATTATAAATGTGGTAATATCTTTTTCAAATCCCCACTTTCAGGTTCAGTACTTTCTTTAATAAAATTTTCCGCATTTTTTTATATATTCATAGAAATTAAATGTGCAGGTTGCTGTCGCTTCCTAGCTGTGCAGTGATGAATTAGGTCATTTTCAGAAACGTGTTAAACTTCTTTAAAACTTGACTTTCAAGGCCTGACATGTGGGAGGTCACGGTAGACCAACAGACAACCTTAAAGGTGTATTACACATGCATGCACACGCTTGCTTGCATGGCATGGCCTTATTTCATAACACAACCTCAGACAACCCCTTGCTAATCCCTAGTGTATAGAGTAGTTATCATTGATGATAAGCAATATTTGTCCAGTAAAATAGAAAATGCTTGACAGTTAAGCACGGTGATGATTTGGGCTTGTTTTGCAGCAACATCGCCCGGGTATCATGCAGTCATTACGTTGACCTTGAACACTGAATGCCAGATGTGAGGCTATCAGTCTGACAGTTTGGCTGAAACTGAGTCATGCAACACCACAATGATCACGACCGCAGCAGCAAATCTAAAGAAGAAGAAAGAATCGAGGTGCTGCATTGGCCCGGTCGAAGTCCAGACTTCGGATCTGATCGAAATGCTGTGGTGGGACCTTAAGAGAGCTGTGCATAAATGAATGCCTGCAAACATCAAGCAACATTGGAAAGATGAGTGAGTCAAAAATACTCCACAGCGATGTGAGAGACTGACAAGTCATTCAGAAAACTGTCACTGAAGTTATTGAATCATGGGGTGCACTTCGTTTTTCACACCCTGCTTCTGCATTTTGGCTTATTTTTAGTTAAACACTTAATCTGCTTGGATTCACCTGATTTTTCAAAGAAAGGATTCCATCTTTTTTTTTTTTATTATGTCCTGATATGTAAAGTCTGAAAAAAAAAGAGAAAACTTATTTGGCTGTGCTGGAAGATGGATTCTCCTTTGTCCTTCTGCTCGGAGTTTGTTTTTATTAAATGGAATATCCATGTTTCTAATGTGTTTTCCATGTGTTCCAGCAGAGCTGAAAGAGTCACAGATAAACTGTCCTTAATAACTGCATCTAACCACTCGTTTGCTCTTAGCAAGAACTGAGTGAGTTATTTATAAACTGAACTTCCTGTTCACAGCTACACAAAGATAAAAAATAAATATATATCTATATAGATATATATTAGTGAGAGATCTCGCTCTGGATTAGTAATATCTCCACACTAAGTATAAGAGAAAGTGACCATTACTGGCTGAGAGCTTTTACTTCATTTGCACATGCACCGTGATTACACGCAATTCTGAAAACAGTCTTTCAACACGCAAGTGTGTTTAGTTCCTGTTTCCACTTATAAGCTCACTTCAGATCAAGTGTTGTGTTGCATGTTTGAACAGCACTGTTTTTGGTTTACATGTATGCAAACATACTGTCTTCTGTTTATTACAGTGGAACTTGATATGTTCCAGCCAGGTTATTGTGACAAAACTCAACTATATAACTACATAATGTCCAAAGAAAAATGAAGAGTATCTAGGACAGAAGTTTTAAAAAAGAAGCATATCACCACAAATGTATTAATGTTCCTACCCCGACTTCACTCAATAGGCAAATCAACACTTCCTGTTTACAAGCTACATATGTAACCACTTTTTTTATAGCCGCAGGGCTGAGAGGAGTGCTACAGTAGCACCAGACTGCAGCCCGAGGAGAGCCCCCATCGGCAGAGGAAAGGTGCACCCTTCGGCCTAGTCGAGCAGCCTGCAAGCTGCCATGTACAGTGCTTTGTGAAAATATTCGGCCCCCTTG
>VOQJ01012245.1:22638-54154 GCA_015052665.1 Apistogramma diplotaenia | reverse complement strand
TCATTGGCTGCCCTCTCCCCTCCCTGATGGACATCTACACCTCCCGCTGCCTCAGCAGAGCCAAGAACATCATCAAGGACAGCTCACACCCTGGCTTTGACCTGTTTGACCTGCTGCCCTCTGGCAGGCGCTACAGGTGCATCAAAGCCAGAACAAACAGACTCAAGAACAGTTTCTTTTCCACAGCAATAACCACCCTGAACTCTCACACACACTAACTGCAGCATTAGCTACACCGGACAATATCTATCACTTCTGTAACGTGCAATATCTGAACATCAACCCATATGTATATACTCATATTACCACCACAGTTTTAATGTACATATCTTGTAACCTGTATTCTACTCTGTATTTTAGCCTATGCACCGAATGGGAGTGGCCCTCCAATTTCATTGTACAGCTGTATAATGACAATAAAGGCTATTCTATTCTATTCTATTTAGGCATGAGCTTTTCCAGTCTCCTGGCCATGATAGAAGTGAATATTCTGTAATCCATGTTTAGGACTGATATTGGTCTATATGACCCACACTCTAGTTTGTTTTTATTTTCCTTTGGGATTGCTGAGATTATTGCTTCTTTCCAGCTGAGCGGTGTTTCTGCCTTCTTTAATGCCCAGTTCAGTGTAGGAAGCATCACTGGTATTAGCTCCTCCTTTAATGGTGCTGATTTTTAATGATGATGGTGAGAGTCCACGAATGCAGCTGGTGCTCTTAAAGCTGTCAGCAGTGCCATTTACCAAACTGGTCTCCAGTTTCTTCTGTCTCAGTCCAGATGGTTGGGAAACCCAGCAGGAGGTCATGCTGAGACACCTTCCTGCTCCTCCTGGTCTCAGCCTCCAAGCTGCTTCTAGCTCGCTCGAATATTCGGGAGTTAAACTTCTCAGACTGCAGAATGACACACAGAACACTGGCAGCAGTGAGAACTGCTAAAACACTCTGTGCATCTCAATGAGCACCGGCTGTATGAATGACGCCCCAAACAGCCGATGACCTTCACTAATGTTCAGCACCCAAATGAAGGAGGAAACACTGACAGATGTTGTGAACACGCTGCAGTTCAAACAAGCCTTTTTGTCTCCACACAAGAAACACAGACAGCGCGTGTGTGTAGTGCTGAAATCATGCTTTATTAAATCAGTAATGCACAAATCTCAAGGAGGATCAAACATAATTCTACATCAACAGATCAGTGAAATCAAGGTGCAGGACAAACTGCTTTTCACAGGGGACGAAGAGTCGACCCGACACTGTGAGCTGACTAAAAGCTACAAACACTCAAACACACAAACATGTCTAACTGTCCTCCGAGAGACAGCGCCGCTTCTGCGCAGGAGAGCCGGCTCCGACTCGTCTTTGCTTCATGGCCAGGAGATGTCGCGTTTTCGACGCCAGGCCGGCCGTCCTGCGCCAGAAACGGCGCTCTTAAATCAAATGATCGTAACGCTCCGAGCGCAGGCCGCTCGCGCTCAGAGCGGGTCAACAAATCGTGATGGTGCGACACAGTCAGTCTGAGCACAAGGCCACTTCATGCTGCTTAAATGAGGGTGATGCAAACAGCACTCGGGGTCTTGTGCTCATGTGCAACTCATAGGAAACCGTAAATGCCACGCTCAGATGCGTGTCCAAAAACAAAAATAATAATAAAAAAACGTCTTTCTGTTTGCGATTCATAACGTCAGCAGGGAGCCTCTCTACCTGCTGAGGCAATCTTAACGACTTCAACTGAGCGTTGAGGCACAGATTTGAGTTTCTTGGTTTCACAGGGTATTCGTTCCAGCTGAAACTTTCTCCTGTTAAAACCTTTGTTCTTTTGTTTCAGTTAATATTATTGTCATAAATAACAACGCATACATTTCCCATAACCGTTAAATTCGGCTATATACATTATGTACATGTCACAGAAACGTCTTTCAAAAATCCTAAGTCATAACTGTCCAATATGGCACATTTTAAAACAACTTTAGACTTTAGTCTAGTTTGGCATAAATGAAAGTCAAGTTTGGTACAAAAATAGTTCATATTTACAAGAACAGAAATCCAGGTCGATCATTAATGCTAATTCACTGAACAAAGAGGCTCCGGATGAGGGAAACGGGGGAGTAAATTAACTTCCTGTCTACATGGACCGAATGTGAACGTTGACAGTCGCAGAGTCGGAGCCGAGCTCGTTGGACAGTCGGAGGGTGTAGGCTCCGGCATCGTCTTCCTTCACCGCAGAGATGACGAGGGTGGAGAGGTCGGCACTGTTCTCCACGTGGAACCGCCCGTCCCCGCTGGAGAGCGTGTGACCCGAGTGGACCCACTGGACAGAGGGTGTGGGGTCCCCGGAGAACATTCCCACTACCGTGAGGGACTTCCCTGGCTCGGCACTGACGTCCTCTGGAAGAGCTTCGATCTTTGGTGGGGAACCTGTTAGTGAAGAGAAGAAGAGCTGCTGATCAAAGTCTTCATGTCGTCGTTTCTACATTTGAGATTTTTGTGAAAAATGAAGCTGGTGTCAAAACCCAGGCAGGCTGTTGGAGAACAAACTTCCTTCAGGTTTTCAGTGGCGTTCACAACCACCTGCAGCAGCACCTGAGGCATCACCTAAGGCACCACCTGCAGCAGCACCTGAGGCAGCATCTGCAGCAGCACCTGAGGCACCACCTGCACGTGTTTGTCGTGTCCTTTTATTTTTCATGTTGTTGTAAAGGTCAGCTGATGATGATGGTGAGAGGAAGAAACTGAGTGGGATCTTTAAATGAGAAATGCCACAAAGCTTTCACCTTTACACGCCGCTGTCACACAGACGCTCACCTCATTCAGGGCCCACCTCCTGTTACCTGACGTGCACATTCAGGAAACATTTGAAAGTCATCTCACCTCTTTTAATCCCTGTGCTGAGGGCCTTCAGTGAGGACTCGGCATGCGCATGAGCAGACATTTCCATCACCGTGCTCCGGGAGCTCATGGAAACCACTGACTCGGCTACCATGGCGGACATGCTAGTCGCAGACATGCTCTCAAACGAATATCCGGCGGCAGCAGCGTGGGAGCTGCTGCTGTAGCTGCCGGCCTGCATGGAAGCTGCCTCCATGTGAGCCGTGGAGGCCGTGAATCTTTTCTGCATGCTCGCTGCAATGTCAGTAGAAGCTCTTTGCTGTGCAATTATCATTTTTGTTGGTTCTTCAACAAGAGCTGTAAGGATGCAGATGACAAGCACATGACTCATAATGTGCACAGGTACTGCAAACCGTCTGCATACACTGAGTGTGAGCAGGTCGAAGGGCCTTGGATTTCCATTTAATAGTGGCTTTGGTGCAATCCAAGACTCATCATTCATCACAAATACAAGCTAGTTGAACACACTGATACAGGCTAACTGTGCACAGCTGAAAGGCAGCGGTAACTTACTGAGGACGTTGAGGGAGGCCGTTGCAGAACATTGTCCAAACTGGTTTTTGGCCTTTACTGTGTATTTGCCACTGTCTGCCTCTGTGGATTCACGGATCTCTAGAGTGTACTCGTTCTTAGAGTGGCTCAGTCTCAAGTTTGATGTGACCGATATCTGCAAACAGAAATGATGTGTTGAATCATTTTAGAAAGGGCTTGAAGACCACTGAAGGTGTTTTGAAGAAATCAACTCACAATCATGTTGTCTTTCAACCACTCCACCTCAGGGGAAGGCTCTCCTGCAATTTCACATGTGAATTTAACATTTTGTCCTTCATGAACATTCTGGGACCTGGGCTGCACCAGAAAGTGAGGCGCTTTGGTTCGCTGGGCCGTGACCGTGGTGTTAAACTGACACCGGATTCGTCCTCGCTGTGTTTGAGCCTCACATGTGATCATCCCCTGCTCGTGCTCGCTCACCATCCTGATTGTTAGGGTCTGTTCATTTCCGGATACTCCGCATCTGTACTGCTCTGAGTTGGTCAACTCAACCCCGTTCAGGAGCCATCTGACGTCAGAGGCACCAGGGATGCTGGCCCTCAGGGTCAGAGACTGGCCCTGAGTAACTGACATCTGGCTGTGGGATGTCTTGACCTCCTTTACAGAAGATAAGACTTCCTCATGGACCATTTCCTTTTTCACAAATTCCTCTGCGTTTTCACCTTTTGTTTTGGAGCTCTTTGAGCCTAGAACAGGAATAAGAAAGCAATTATGTCCGGAACAGTTTAAATGTTTGTAACTAAAGTCCAAAAGCAGGTGTAGTCTTACCTTGCACCTTGACAGTGCACATAGTTGAAACTGCTCCAGCACTGTTTACAGCAGTGCACTTGTACACCCCACTATCAGAGACCTCCGATTCATAGATCTCAAGATGAGCCGAGCCATAATCCTCAAATATTTCATACTTTCCACCCTGAGTCAAAACCTGTCCATACAGAAAGTTACTGAATTTCAAAATAATGCAGAAATGATGCATTGCCCTTTGTTTTAAATATTATTGAAAATTAATGCTAAATAGTTTAAGTGTTTGAATCAGTTACCTTTCCATCCTTCATCCATGAGATGGCAGGTTTGGGCTCTCCTGTCACCTTCACTGACAGCTTCACAACAGAGTCAGAGGCTGCAGAGATGTCGCTCAGCCCAGCACAGAAGGATGGCTTCTTTTCAGGAGTTGGTGACATCACTCTCTTTGCCTTGATTGGAGAAATTACTTGTTCCTCAGATGGATCAGGGGATTTGGAGGTAGATTTTGCCGTTGGGGACTTTGGTGTTGGGGACTTTGGTGTTGGAGACTTTGGCGTTGGGGACTTAGGTGAGACTGGAGACTTAACTCTCTGTGGTGACTTGATTGGCTCAGGGGATTTCACCCTCTGGGGAGATTTGACTGGTTCAGGGGACTTTGCAAGAGGGGATTTAGCTTCTGGTGAAGTGACTCTGGGAGGGGCAACTACCTTCTCCTTTGACTCAGACTTCCGGATTGCCAGGGTGAAATGGGCTTCTTGTTTGCCTCCAGTGTTTTCGACGAGGAGAGTGTAGCTGCCTTCATCCGATGTTTCAACAGCGGATATCTCAAAAGAGGAGTTGAACTGAGAAGACACAATGTGGTGTCGGGCAGAGGGAGCAACAGCTGCTCCTTCATGGAGCCAGGTGATAGAAGGTGCTGGTTCACCATCCACATCACATTCGAATCTGGCGGTGTGTCCCTCCTCCACAGTCAGAGACTGTGGTTTGGTTAGAATTTTGGCAGGGACAGTGGGCTTCTCCTTTGGTTTCTCCACAACAGTAGTGGTCTCTTTTATGGACTCAGTCACAGTTTCCTTTACTAATGTTTTAGAGGACGAGACGTGGTACACCTCTGTTTTAGTCATCTCTGGCACATGGGCCGATGGAGGTTCCTCATCTTTGCGGAGTGAAGAAAAGGCAGCATATTCATCTCCTGCTACATCCAGTGTGGCGTAGTCGGACGTCTCTCCTTTGGTGTTCTTGCAGACCACCCGGTAAGTGCCAGAATCTTCAGTCACACATTTGGTGATCTGGAGAGTCAGGACTCCGCTGATGTTGGTCATGGTATATTTGCTGCTCTGATGGATTTCTTTTCCATTGTGGAACCACGTGACCTCGGACTCAGGTTTGGCCTGGATATTCAGGGTGAATCTTGTGTTGGAGCCATAGGGTATACGGTGAGATCGCATCCTGACGGTAATGCGTGGAGTGTGGTCAAGGCTGAAGGGCTCTTGTGTCACCACCTCAACCTTCCTCTCTACAGATCTTCTCTCTGATCTCAGAGTTTGCTTTCTCTCTTCATACCTGGACATGAAGTCAACTTTAGGAAGGGTCACATCTGTCTTGACAGCTTTTTCTGGGTATCTCTTCTCTTCGGGCTTAGGCTCTGGGAGCTTTTTGATTGATTTAGGGATATATTCTGACGCAAAAGCCGTCAGGTGCTCAGATTCAGTGACTTCAGAGATTCTTGAAGCAGCAACAGTCGTTTCCTTTTTGGAGATTCGCGTTTTCTCCTCGAACTCTATTCGTTTGAGTTCACTCTTGTAGGTGGAGATTCTCTGAGCAGTTGTGTGAGGCCGTAGCAGCTCCTGATTTTCTCTTTCTTCATACACCCTCTGCTTTTGTCTTGGAGGTTTGTAGGTTGTTTTGTCGTGACGCTGGCGGAGCTCAACAAAACTTGGGCCGGCCTCATATTTGGATGGAATTCGGTAGGAATCATATCTGTGAATTTCTTCTGCTTCTTCATCTTCACTGTAGACTTTCCTGGGAGATGAGGGACGCAGAGCAGACAGTTCAAAGCGAACTGGACTAAGGCTAGGAGGAGAAGCAGAGTAGCCAAGCTCCAGCTCTTCCTCCAGACGAAGCCTTTCCTCCTCGGTTCTCTTCATGGACAGGTACTCATTCACAGGCAGCAGCAGCTCTTCATCTGACAGGTCACCCAGAGACCTCCTCCTGATCCTGCGGTAGGTCTCCGTCTCAGGGGAAGGAGTGCGATGCCTTGCTGGCCTCACAGTCTCCAAGTCATCCTGAGTCATAGATAAGAGGTGCCACTTTGGCTTATACTGGTCCTTGATCCTGATTGGTACCTCATAGAACTGCTCCCACCTAGAGAGGCGGATACGCTTCATCCTTTTCTGTGGGATTTTATCCATTGGCTCAGGGAATTCATACTGATCCCGTAATTTCTTGTACCATTTCATGTCAGAAAATGGCTTGAAGTGTTTAATTTCCACATCTTCTTCAAGAACAGCTGGGTTAATGATGCGAGGTGTGGGGACGACATAAGGCATACGCAGTCGCTTCTCATCTGCTCTCTTCTTCCTCTCCTCTTGTTCTTTCTGTATCTCAGCCTCGGTCTTCTCACCCTTCTTAGTTGTAACAGCAGGTTTAAACATGGTTGCAGCCTCCCTGACAGCTTCTAGTGCTGCAGGTGGTAGAGGTGTAACAACGGTACCAGACAAAATCTGAGACAGCCTAACCTTTTTGTCTAATTCCTCCTTTCCAGCAATCTTTTGCTTCTCTTTTTCACTGGTCTCATATTCCTTCTTTACATGAGTGGTGCGCTCCACCTTCAGTGTGGCCTGGCAACTGGCAGATCCAGCAGAGTTGGTAGCAGTAACCCTGTACACACCAGAGTCCTCAGGGAGAGTGTCCTTCACGTGAAGAATGAAGTAATCCAGGCCCTCATGGACAACCTCAATGCATGGCCCAAAGGCTAAAGGTGTGCCATCCTTCTCCCATTTCAGTGAAGGACGACCAGATACTCTGATCTCAAAACGTACATTCTGGCCCTCCCTGCACTCGATATTGGCAAGCACACGTTTAAACATGGGCCTCAGGGTGAGATCTGCTGGTTTAGGTCGAGGAACAACAGTGAGGCGAGCCTTGCAGCTGTCATCGCCGTACCTGTTACGGGCCACAACACTGTACTCCGCATCATCCTCAGTCTCCAGATTGTGGATAATCAGCTGGTACAAGCCCTTGTCAGTGATGAAAGTGTATTTCCTCTCATCCTGTCCAGGTATGAGCTTTTGTCCAGATTTGTGCCAGATCACACGAGGTTCAGGGTGCACAGTGATGGTGACACCGAAGCGCACATCCTCACCAATATAAGCTGTATGATTGACCAGAGGGAGAGTGAACTCTGGTGGCTTTTGAAGCATTCTGGCAGTATCGATTCTGCGCTTTGTTCTCTTCACCACTCGGGTGGTGAAGAAATCACGGTAGGACCTAACACTGCTGATAAAGAGCTCAGCATAGGCACTGTCCTCACCATACTCATTCACAACCTTGCATCTGTAAGTGCCATCGTCTGCTCTTGTGACCGTATTGATCGTGATTACAGCAAGACCGTCTTCGTATTCAATCTCATATTTGTCACTAGCTTCCAGCTGCCTGACACCACAGTACCAAGTCACTTCGGTAGTGCTATCGTAGTTGTCGATGTTGCAGATGAATTTCACGTTGTCACCCTCATTCACCACTGCATGGCTAATCTGCCCTGCAAGTGGACCATGTTCAAATGGTGCAATCTTAACCTTGGCAACAAAGACACCACGCTGAGACCTAATTGAACCACCGCTGGCCACACGGGCAGCGGAGACAACGGTGTTCCACTCCTTTCTCACCATCATCTGGTAGTATCTTTTATGCCTGCCAGTTGGGATAGCTCTGGCACTGATCTCCTCCGCAGGCTTGGTGAGCCAAGGATGTGCCAGTGCCTCAGCTGCAGCCATACGGTGCTTACGCTCCTTCGTCATTAAACGGTCTGTGAAGTCTAAAGCTTCGACACTGACTTGCTTGAAGGATTCGTCATCATAGCTGTAGGCGGCGTTGGAGATGTTGTCGATCATCTGCTGGTTGGTTTCAGCCACAAATGGATTAAGGCCACTTAGCAGCACATATGCTAGAACACCAACTGACCACATGTCAGTGACTGTGCTAACCATGTCACACTGGTGGATCTCGGGGGCGGCATACTCTGCAGTGGTATATTGAACCTTGATTTGGTCTCCAGGGGTCAGGTGTCTGGACTGTCCCAACTCAATAATCTTCACATTTGAGCTGGTTCTAGAAGTGTATATAATATTCTCAGGTCTGATATCAAAGTGTCCGTAGCTCTGAGTATGCAGGAATTCAAGAGCTGAGCAGACCTGCCTGATGTAGTTAACAATTTCACGCTCATTGAGCTCAAACTCTGCTGTATTGAGGCGCTCAAATATGTCAGCACCTGAGATGAAATCATAGATCATCACCAGCTCCTCTGGGCTCTCAAAAGACTCACGGAGGATAAGGTAGTTGGTATGTTTGGCCAAATTCAGTGTTGCAATTTCCTTCTTTACTATTGCCTGATCAGCACCTCTGACCTTGACAAATTTAGCCATGTAGGTCTTTTCAGAGCCGATGTCAACACAGCGGTGGACAATGCCAAACTGCCCTCTGCCCAGTTCCTCTGCAATGCCATATTTGTTGTGCAGATTCTTGGAATCAGAGTGTGGTGCCTTGCTCTTTGGAACATAACCTGTATCGTCAACCTCCCTGTCATAGAGCAGAACTCGGGATTTATCCTCTTTTGTCATGACAGGTCCACTTGTCTCGGATGGGGCACTCTGTCCAAACTTATTCTCAGCGATAATTCTGAACTGATAGCTTGTTCCGCCAAACAGATTGGTAACAGTGTAGCGGGCCTCACGGGATTGGGCAACACGCTGCCACCTCTCAGCTGTGGTGGGGCACTTCTCAATGATATAGCTGATGACCTTACTGCCACCATCATTTGCTGGTGCCACCCAGTTCAGTGTTACAGAATCTCTTGACACGTCACTGGCTTTGACACCACGTGGAGGATCGGGTACATCAGCTACATCCAGCTCAACTGTTTGCTGATCAATGCCAAATCTGTTCTTGGCACAGACAATGTAGAAACCAGCGTCTTTCTTCTCCACTCCATTGGGAAACACCAAAGAAGTGAAGGATCTGGTGACAATGACCTGGTAGTGTCCATTGCTGTCAATTAGATCTTGTCCCTTTTGCCATGTGATGACAGGATCTGGTTTGCCACTGAAAGGAATCTTGATATTAACCACCTCTCCACGCAGGGCAGGAATAGCTTCCTTGTCCTTCAGGTTCTTTGGCAGGTTGATCTTGGCAGGAACTAGAAAAGAGAAAAAATGTTTGGGATTTCATGATATATCTGAATGTTAAAAGTTCTCATGGTTTGTTTATAATAGTCATTTTTTGGGTGAAAGAGAGCATTTCTGAGCTTACTTTCAACATCCAGAGAGACGGTGGCACAGATGGAGCCTCCCTGGTTGGTGGCTCTGATCTGGTATACAGTGGAGTCTTCCTCATCAGCCTCTGTGATGACCAGCTGGTGGTAGCCTCCCTTAAACTCCTGGATCTTGATCTTCTTTCCATCAGAATGGATTTCTTTTCCTCGTCTGAACCATTTAATTACAGGTTTGGGCTGTCCTAAAATCTTACAGACAAGGGTAGCATTGCTCTTGTACTTGACACTCATGTTCCTCAGCTCATCTTTGAAGGCAGGAGCACGAATATCAACAGCTGCGGCTGGAATGATAGGAGTGGTCTCCTCACTGTAGTCACTCTGTCCTCCAAGATTCTCACATTTAACACGGAAGATGTGTTCAACACCCTCAGTCAGACGCTTTACAGAGAACACCGTTTGCTTGATCTCATCTGTGGTTACTGGAGTCCATTCAGTCCATTCCTTCTTGTCCTTCTTGTTCTTCTTCTCAAGGCAGTAGCTCTTGATCTTGGATCCGCCATCACTGAGGGGAGGTTTCCAGGAAACCACGCAGGAATCCTTAGTAATTCCAGAAACAACTGGTGATAGAGGTGGCGATGGTCTCTCTATGGACAGGAAAATATATTCATGATACCACTGTCCTTATATACAATATATATGAAATATTGCAGTTCAGTATTTACATTCTATCTCAAATCTGAGAGTGTTTCAAACATACCCAGCTGGCTCTTGATGAGGATCGGGGAAGCCAGCTCCAGTGGCTCACTGCTGCCATAGCGATTCTGGGCATAGACATGGAAGAAGTATCCAGCACTCTCGATGAGGTTGGGTACACGGCAAGATGTGCCATTGATGGACGATGACACCAGTTCCCACTCGGAGCCTTCCTTGTCCTCGCGCTTCTCCACAATATAATTCGTAATCATGCAGCCTCCGTCATCTTTGGGAGGCTTCCAGCTGATGATTACGGAGTTCTTCAGCAGGGCATCCAGGACAATGGGACCCTGAGGTATATCAGGTTTGTCTAGGAACAGATGTATGAAATATTATTTACAAATAGGACAATATCAGCCTTGGAAATGCATGGATTGCTACACCTTCTAGAGGGAATTTACATGGGACATACCGTAGATTTCAACAGTGAATGCGGTGTCGGCTCGGCCGAAGTGATTGTGCAGTCTGATTCTGTATTTGCCTCCATGGACTCTGCGCTGCACATTCTTGATGACCAGATGTGTGTAGTGCTCAGTGGTTTCAATGCTAATGTCCTCTGTGTTTTCAAGGGTCTTTGCCCCATGCAGCCACATGATCTTCGGCTCAGGACGGCCGATGTAAACAGCGTGGATACGCAGGGTAGTTCCCAGGCCGGCATAGTAGGTTTCCTTCAGCGGGTAGTCAGGGTGGAATGATGCAGCAGCCTCCAGAACTAAGGTGCCCCTGGTCTCTGCTTCTCCAGCATCATTGATGGCCTTGCAAGTGTATTCTCCTTCATCTTCCTGCTGGTCAGTCATTATAGATAGGGAGTGGTTGCGGCCATCAGAGCTCATCTCATGCTTGCGGGACTGAATAATTTCCTTGCCTGCATGATACCACTTTATCTCAGGAACAGGTCTGCCGATAATCTGGCACTTCATAACAGCAGGCTGGCCGAGTTTGGCAGTTACTTCATCCATTTCCTTTCTCAGGCTTGGTTTACTTTCAGCTGTAAGTACAAAACAAGGAGGCATATTTATGAAACATCTGCAACAAATCATATATTTAGTATGTCCCACTTTTTTGTATTAGAACACTAATGTAAATGCACCAGCAGGTAAAAATCATACATGTGGGAATATTTATATTAATTATCACTGTTAATAATTAAATATATTGTTACCGATCAGCTTGGTCTTGATGCATGTGGCAGTCCTGCGAGGTCTGCTCATTCCAGTCTCATTCTCAGCAAACACCCTGAATTCGTATTCTGTGGCCTCCGACAGTCCTGGTACAGTAAACTCCTTTTCCTTAAGTCTCTGCTTGTTACACTTCTTCCACGTGCTCTCTGTGGACTTCCTGTACTCCACCCAGTAACCCAGTACCTCTTTTCCACCATCACACTCTGGAGCTTGCCAGCGGATGGTGATGAAGTTGTTAGTCACATTTACTGTGTCGATTTCGCCTGGTTGGCTTGGCTTGTCTGAAAGCACAGAAAAAACATGAGCTTAATTAAAAGCTGTTTCTCTCTATGAAACACACAGAGGGAGTATTTGTTTCCAGCCTACTAGAACAAGTAAGTGATTGCATCATTGTAACTGAGTACACTAAAACATATGTTTAAGATTAAACTACGCAGTGCATCTCACCTCTAAACAGTGATTACAGTTTACCCGAAGCTCATCAGAGGTCAGTGATAGTGTTAGTTCGAGGTTTCTGAAATGTTTGCTAAATCTAAATGGAAAAAGTTTCATCTGAAACAAAATGATGGTAACAAAAGTTACCAACTTTGATTTTCTGAAAATGTGTCCATTTTGCACGTGACAGAAACATGTGACTGCTGACCCTGCTGAGCTTGAGAAGTTAATGATCAGAAATTAAACTTTTCAGGGCGCTCACCAAATGGATCTTTGCATGTGACGAGGTCGGACACGGGGCCCGCCTCACTCTCGCCTATGTCATTGACGGCAATAATGCGGAAGTGGTAGTCCGTATCAGGCGTGAGTCCGGACAGAGTAAACATTGTGGAGGTTATTTTGGCCTCGTGACGGGACCAGGATTCAGCAGACACCACCTTGTACTCAATAAAGTAGCCGGTGATAGCAGATCCACCATCATCCTTTGGTCTGGACCATGCCAGTGCCACTGAGCTCTTGGTGATGTCCATAATCTCTGGTGGTGTAGTTGAAGGCTCAGGGGGACCTGGATTGAAAGATGAATTATTAATTTTATTCTAAATAATCTCTTCACTGATTAGAGGCCCTGAGGTTTTTATTTTAAAAAGGGAATACTTACAGAGGGGAGTCTTGGGAACCAGTGGCTGTTCAGACTTCAGGGATGCACTGATACCAAATGTGTTTTCAGCTGTCACCTTGAAGTGGTATTCTGTTCCCTCCTTCAGGCCCTTAATGACTAACTGAGTTTCAGTGACTCTACAGTCTACAGTGTACCAGGCATTCCTGGCTGCCTCACGTCTTTCCACGATGTAACCAAGGATTTCTGAGCCACCATCATCAGTGGGTGCCTTCCAAGACAGCCTGACTGAGTTGGCCTGAATCTCCTCAAATACTATTGGTCCCTCAGGAGCGCTTGGCCGGCCAATGACCTTCACCTTGATTTGGGCCTTCTTCTTGCCAACCTTATTCTCCAGCAGGAGGTCATAGACTCCAGAGTCACTCCTCTCAGCTCCCTTGATCACAAGCTCACTGGCATCCTCAGTGGAGGCAATCATAGCCCTGGCAGACACTAAACCACCAACCTTTGACCACTTGCAGGTTGGGTGAGGTTTGCCTTTGATGGGCACAGATAACCTAAGGACTCCTCCGTGGCGGACCACATACAGATCTTTGTACTTCAGCTCCAGGTCATATTCAGGAGATTCTAGAAAACATTGATTAGTACCAAAAGTCATTTTCTGTACTAGTCTTCAGCATATACACATCGATGTAGTAAAAATTTCCTTACCGAGCATCTCAGTCACAGTGACCGTTCCGGGCACTTCGGCAGGCTCTCCACTGCCACCGGCGTTGCAGGCCATCACGCGGAATTTGAACTGCTCGCCTTCTGGCATGTTGGTCAGTGTGTACTCACAAATGAGAGACGGTGTGGTGTTGCATTTGATCCAGGGTACAGTGCCCACCTTCTGCATCTCAATCAGGTAACCATCGACCCTAGCATCTCCCTCATCATCAGGAGGACTCCAAGCCAGTGACACAGAGGACTTGGTAGTGTCAGTGATCCTTGGATTCTGAGGACAGCCAGGTGGATCTGAAGAGAAGCATATCAGCAGTGTCAGGTGCGTTGTCAGTATGCAATGAGTCTGTTTGATGCCAAGTGTCAGTTCACTCACTTATATCTGAAAGTCTAGATTTCTATCAGACTTTTCTCTTACCAATGGGATCTGTTGCAACTGCTGGTTTAGATGGTAGACTTGGCTTGCCAAGTCCTCTGGCATTGATGGCGATGATTCTGTGTTCATACTCAAGGCCCTCAATCAGCTCAGTAGACCTGTACCGAGTCATGGTTACAGGATTCTTGTTGGCACGCACCCATCTGTCAGCCCTGACCTCTTTGCGTTCAATGATGTAACCAGAAACCTCAAGACCACCATCTTCATCTGGTGGTTCCCAGGCAACGGTCATACCATCACGAGAAACATCAAAGGTGACTGGACGGCCGGGTGGTCCAGGCACATCTGAAGAAGACAGAAAACATGTTACCACTGCATGTCTCAACCACATGTAGTATTTGAAGTAATGCTAGAGGTCTTACTCTTCATGCTCCTGCAGGTGACCGTCTCAGACTGCAGGAATTCTCCGGTGCCATAACGATTCACAGCAGCTGCACGGAAGACGTACTCGTCTCCCTCGATCAGGTTATCAAACTTGAACAGTGGTCGGCTGACGGAGTCAGACACGGGCATCCATCCAGGTCTGTGAGCGTCACGCTGCTCCACCACATAACCACTGATCGGAGCTCCACCATCTCTGACTGGAGGATCCCAGCTACAAGTGATGGCGGTGGCATCAATCTCATCAAACCTGATGGGTCCTGTTGGCTCATCAGGTTTAGCTGTTAAAGGTAGATTCACAAAGTTAAAGGTTACACTCACCTGTCCATAAAACCAAATGTTATTAACTTGATCCCGATTCTCTGTAGAAATGATTGAACTTGGATTAATAGAAAAATATAAGCAATGTTAAAGCAGAGATGGTTTCTTACAGAGAATGATGACTTTGATGACCTCACTGATGACACCAACAGCGTTCTTCACCTCCAGGGTATAGTCACCAGTGTCATCGATGGTGGTGTCAGACACAGTAAGTTTGGAGAACTTGCCGGTGCTCTTGATCTTGACGCGGTCTGTGATTTTTATCTTGTTGTCACCAAAGTACCAGGAGCAAACTGGAGGAGGTCTGCCAATGATGGGCAGATCCAGCTCCAGGGTCTTGCCAGCCAGTACATTCACAACCTTCTGAGGAATACTGGAGAAGTCCACTACAGGCATTACTGGAAGGGATAGAGAGATAATAATATTATTATTATTATTATTAATAGATTTTGGATTCTAACTGCAGGTCGTGCACATTAGTTTGTTACCTCTCTGCTCCTGTACAGTGACGGCTGCAACAAGTTCTTTGGGCTCGCTGGCTCCTCGACTGTTGATGGCTCTGATTCTGAACAGATACTGCTCTTTCTCATTCAGCTTCTCAATCGTGTGCTCAAAGTCTGTGAGCTTCAGTGTAGCCACCTTCATCCACTTGTCGGTACCAAACTTGCAGGCTTCAATGACATAGCCTATCAGTCTGCTGCCGCCATCATGCTCCGGTTTCTCCCAGCCCAGGGTGACGGTGCTCTTGGTGACATCAATCACTTCCAGTTTGTTTGGAGGCAGAGGCACCTCGCAAACCAGGATGACATCAGGAGTCTCACAGGGCTCTCCGACACCATAAATGTTCTCAGGGAGAACACGGAAGTAATACAGCATTCCCTCCATCAGGCTGTCGATCTTGTAAGATGTCTTACTGCACTTGGATGTGACTGTCTTGTAGGCTCTCATGGAGGCTTCACGCCTCTCAATGATGTAGTTGTTGACAGGAGCACCACCATCCACCGTTGGAGCGTCCCAAGAGATGGTTGCAGACTCCTTGGTCAGTTCCTTGATTTTGATTGGCCCAATTGGTCCAGGAGTATCTAAGAATAAAAGGACATCTTTTAGTCAAAATTCACAATTCTTAAAAGTTACCATATCACATTAAAAATAAAACTAAATGCTTCATTCAACCTACCATAGACCTTGACCAGAATGCTGACTTCCTGTTTCCCAGCAGAATTCTCAGCCACCAGAGTGTACCTGCCGGCATCATAGCGGTTAACCTTGTCAATGATGAGAGTGGTGGAAGTGTTGGTGACCTCAATGAAGCCTCTGTTTTGGAGGTCAACATCAGGCTTGCTCCACGTGATTGCAGGAACAGGACGACCGGTGACACGAACAAATAAGCGTAGGGAGCCACCAGCACGCAAGCAGATCGTCTTCTTAAGGTCATCATGGAGCTCAAAGTCAGGAGTTTCTGTGTGAGGTGATAATATAGGGTTTGTAATGTTGGTGATAAAGCACTGTCAGCTATCAGAAGCTCTAATGGAAGGAGAACATTTAATTTTCCTTTTAGCTGCTCTTTAGGTCAGTGCTCCTCCAGATGTTTTCTTACCAATTCGCTCCACTGGCTCAGTTTCAGCACACGGTTCACTGAAGTCTCCTGTGCCGTTGATGTTGATGCCAGCCACTCTGAAGCAGTACTTCTTCCCTGCAGAAAGTCCAGTCACTACATACTCTGTGGTCCGCAGGGTCTTTTCATGGGCCTTCTTCCATTCCTCTGCTCCTGCTTCCTTCATCTCCAGAATGTAGCCGATCACATCAGCTCCTCCATCCTCCACGGGCCGGGCCCAGGCCAGGCTGATGCTGTCAGCGTGGGTGTCAGTAATACGAGGGATCGAAGGAGCAACAGGGGTACCTGGGAGAACATCATAAAAGTATATAGTCGAGGTATGCTCAGATTATTCATCTACGACGCGGAATCTTTGGTACCGAACAAAGTCCACTTACATGTCGGCACTCTGCAGACGACATACAGAGAAACCTCGCTGGGCTCACTTTCGCCTGCCTTGTTGATGGCTGTCACTCGGAACTGGTAGATGTTGCCTTCAGTCAAACCGCACACCTTCAGAGTGGTGTCCAGGTGAGCGCCATCCTTGTTCACCTTCACCCAGCGCGCACTCTTTCTCTCACGTCTCTCAACCAGGTAATGGATCAACGGGCTGCCTCCGTCACTCTCTGGCTTCAGCCATTCGATGGTAGCGAAGTCCTTTCCTGATGCCAGGATCTCTGGAGCTCCAGGAGGACTTGGCACAGCTGGAAGAGAGATGACAGGAGCAAGTATTTAGAGGTCACACAGAGTTCACTTGTGACCTAATTTAAAATAGAAGAGTGGAGGAACAGTTTTATAGAGACATGGCTCAGGAATGATGTAGTAGTCATGTTTCTGAGGATCTCAACTTTAACTTGTTTTACATCTAGTTCCCCTCTATAGAGTACTTGATGAGTTCTTGGTCTGCTCACCAAGAGATGGGGACAAAGCCAAACCAGGATGAGAAAGAAGATGTTGACCCGACGGACGCGGCTTATCAGAGGTTAGCGGCGCTGTGATGCAGCATCTCTGCACATGAACACAATCCTGTGCTGATGCATGTAAGTACTGCTTTTGGTGCAAAAGCCCAAATTCTCTGTCACTAACTGATTTTATCCAGATTTAACAGTGTACATGTGGAACACATGTTAAACCACCATAAAGAGCAGGACTCTTTCCCAGGTTCTGAGCATGTTGGCAGCACCTCTCTGATTTGACATGAAGAGTGTGACCTCACAGTACCGAGCTTCAGTGCCAGTGAGCACAACCTCAGTTTTTTCCTGATTCAGCTGGAGGACGTTTGCTGCCGTCCATCATTGAATATATAAGTTGTGTTTAAGTGTGCTGTCCTCACAGCTGAGATCAGAAGACATGTCCCTGGGATGTTTAACACCATGAAACGGTGGAGGAGACTGCGATTGTTCTGGCTCTCTGAAAATAACTCGTCAATGGGAATTTCTTTCCTCTTTCTCTAAGTGGTCTTTAAGCCTCTTCAGCGATAGCGCCTCCTTGGGGAGGACCAGCCTTTCACAGTTGGCTCCCTTTTTCCACTGAATGAGACTCTGACCTTTTTCTGCTCCTGGCAGGAAAAACTGTGCTTCAGTCCTGGAAATCTGACACTCCTGAGGACCAGGACAATGTTCTCCACCGAGAGAAACATTCTCTGTGTCAAAGGAAGCGTGTTTGCTGATCAGCGGCCTGAAAAGCCATCAGTTTGAATGAATGTAAAGGATCTGCTGCCTGTTGCTGTTTGCTTTGTTCTGTATATTTGTGTTTCCAGGTTAAAAACCAGCGCACAGGTTTTATGTTGTGCGTTTCACTAACTGATGGTTGTTACTTCCAAGGATGTGTGACTCACTGAAGGTGTTTCTGGCGATCATGGCGTCTGACTGCAGGTGGACTCCAGGCCCATATTTGTTGACTCCCCTCACTCTGAACAGGTACTCTGTGTTCTTCATCAGCCCGGTGATGTTGCAGGTCAGTTCCTTGCACTCTGCGTGCATGATGACCCAGTTAAGCCTGTTTGTGTCACGCCTCTCCACGATGTAATGAGAGACATCGTCGCCGCCGTCTTCGAGAGGAGGCTTCCAGCTCAGAGTGCAGGATTCCTCTGTTACCTTACTGATCTCAATGCTGCCTTCACACACTCCAGGTGTGTCTGGAAATACAGGCGTACTCGTGTTAAAATGCTTTGTCACAATTTAATACCTCCAATGTAATCTGTAAGCACAATAAAATGGTTACTCACCAAGCACTTTGACGTTGACCTCTGCAGTCTTGGTTCCACTCACGTTCCTGACTGTCAGGATGTATTTCCCAGTGTCATCTCTGTCGCAGAATTTGATGATGGCCATGGCTCTAGTGGGAGTATACTGCAAGTGATACTTTTCACACAAGTCCAGATCTCTGTTGCCCTTGGACCAAGAAGCCTTGGGATCAGGTCTGCCACCCACTGCAGCATCTAGAACCAGGTCTGAACCGGCCCTGACCATCACAGTTTCAGACAGGAGCTTGCTGTCCAGCTGGGCCTTGGGTGGTTCTGTACAGTACGGGATTTTGAAACTTTGTTGAAACCGAATTCACATTCCTTGAAAACATGCTGGTTGCCTACACTGATTTAGTAAACACAGGTCGAATATTACCGTGTGGTGTATTGGTGAAACCGTGTCACAGATCTTACCAAAGTCAGTCTTGCACTGCACTGAGCCGGTGGACTCGGAGGGTTTGCTGAAGACTTGGTTGGCATTCTTGGCAATAACTCTGAACTCATAGGGCTCTCCCTCTCCCAGCGCAGTAACAGTGTAGAAATTATCCATCACGTTGGTGTAGTTACACTTCAGCCAGCGGCCCTCGCCAGTCAAAGTGTACGGCTTACGCTCGATGATGTAGCCTACAATTGGACTGCCACCGTCATATAGTGGAGACGACCACTTCAGGGACACGGTGGTCCTGGTTACGTTTGTGACTTCGGGCTTACCTGGTGGATCTAAATACCAAATCAACAATGTTTGTCAGGCATTTTCATTTAAAGGCACATTCATTTAGAAACACTCCATGGCCTGATGCTAAACTGTGTCAGAACTCACCAACAGGGTTTTGAGCAACTGCTCCCTTCGAGGCCTCACTGGCTTTGCTGAGCCCAGCACTATTCATGGCATAAACCCTGAACTGATATTCCAGGCCTTCCACCAGACCTTCCACCTTGTAATAGCACTCAAAGCAAGGGATCTTGTTCTCCCTCACCCACAGAATGTTGTTCCTCTCCTTTTTCTCGATCCAGTAACCAGTCACCTTGCTTCCACCATCATGGTAGGGCTCCTCCCATTTCAGGTTCATTGTGTTAGCAGTGACATTAAAGACTGAAGGCTTTGTTGGTGGACCTGGAGGTGCTGTGATCAAAAACGAGATATTGCCGTTACATTCACGTTCAGCACAACATGTGTTGGATGGAAACAGTTATTGTATAATGGTTATAAATGTAGCAGTTCAAAAGTAACATTATGGAGTAACACTTACTGTAAGGATGCTCTGCCACAATAGTCTCAGACTCAGTGGGCTTGCTGACACCAAATCTGTTCTCTGCAGACACTCTGAATGTGTACTGCATGTATTTGGTCAAATTACTGACGTGGAGAGACGTGCGCTTCACGCTGGAGTTGATCAGCTGCCAGGCAGTGGAACCGGACTCACGCTTCTCCACAATGTAGTTGGTGATGTCAGTTCCACCATCATCTTCTGGTGGATGCCAGTTAACAACACAGGACTCAGAAGTAATGGAAGAGATTTCAATGGGTCCACTTGGAGGACTGGGTCTGCCTGTGACATTAACTTCAATAGTAAAGGTTCTAGTTCCTGCTACATTCTCCAGAGTCAGATGGTATTTACCACCGTCTCCTCTCATGGCCTCCTTAACTGAGATGCTGGTTCTATCTTTAGTAACTTTGATGGAGACTCTGTCTGTGTTTTTCAGCCTCATCTCCTCCAGTTTCCAGGTGACCTTAGGAGCAGGTCTGCCACTGATCGGAACATCGATGGTGAAGGTGCTTCCAGACCTGCATGTGATGAGCTGGTTGGTGATTTCACTGAGGTCAGCAGCAGGTTCAATGTGAGGTTCTTTGACCAGCACAGGAGCCAGAGTTTCCTTGGGCTTGCTATAGCCAGATTCATTCTTAGCCTTCACTCGGAAGTCATACTCATCGCCCTTGTTGAGCTTTTCAACAACATAGGTCAGATTTTTAGTGTTGCCAACGACTACCCATTTGTCTGTGCCCTTTGGCCTCGCTTCAACGACGTAACACTGGATGCGACTACCACCATCGTGCTCTGGTTTCAGCCATCCCAGTGACACAGAGTTGTCTGTGGTGTCGAGGATGTCTAATCTCTTTGTAGTTGCTGGCTCTGCAGTGGCAATGACAGGCTCAGTCAGCTCAAATGCCTCACCCACACCGTGCTGGTTCTCAGCTGAGACTCTGAAGAAGTATGGAACTCCCTCCAGCAGGTCCTGGATGTTTAGGATATACTTTGTGCATTTGCCACCACACTGCTGCCAAGTGCGGCGGCTAGCCTCACGCCTCTCAACAATGTAGTGATGGATTCTGGCTCCACCATCGTTGAGAGGAGGTTTCCAGATAAGAGTTACTGAGCCTCTGGACACCTCCTTGAAGGCAACAATCTCTGGAGGTCCAGGAGTGTCCATGACCTTTACAACAAATGTAATGGCCTTGCTGCCGCTGGGGTTCTCTAGGTTTATGGTATATTTGCCTGTATCATTTCTAGAGCAGTTTTCAATGCTTAGACAACTGTAGCCATCGGTAGTTGTTATCTCTGACATGACACTTAACTCTCCTTCCTCCTTCACCCAAGTGGCAGTGGGAATGGGTTTTCCTCTGAAGTGGATACCCAAGCACACTGAACCTCCTGCTTTGACAATGTGTGTCTGCTTGAAGCTGGCGTCAATATCTACCTGCGGTGGTGTTAGCCTGTCTACAGCCTGAGCAGGCTCTGGAGTTTCCTTGTGTTCACCTCTGCCCACATGATTGACAGCCGCAACACGGAATTTGTACTCAGCCCCTGTCTGCAGACCTGTCACCATATAATTTGTTTCAGCCACAAGCTCCTCGTTTACTCTCTTCCATTCTGTCCCTTCTCCTTTTACCATTTCAATAATGTAGCCAAGAATCTCCATGCCGCCATCATCAGCAGGTTTGGTCCATTCCAAGCTGATGGAGGTATTGGTGGAGTCTGACACACAGACCACTGATGGAGCACAAGGAATATCTTTAGGCTCAGCGGCTTTGATGGGTAAAGAGATGTTGCTAGGAGCTCCAACACCAGCATCATTCACGGCCATAACACGGAACTCGTATTCCATATCCTCTGTCAGGTTGTGCACTCTGTGAGCACATTCAACAATGGGCTTCTTGGTAATCACCTTGTAGAAACGGACAGTCTTCTTCTCTCGTTTCTCCAGGATGTAGTACTGAATGGGATTTCCACCATCAGATGTTGGGGGAGTCCAAGACAAGGTGATGCTCTCTCCTGTAACCTCAGTTGCATCAGGTGTGCCTGGAGCATCAGGTGTAGCTGGGGGGGAACAATTTTAACAGTGAGTGGAACCGACTAAATAAAGGTAATACTGATTTGTAATTTTCCATTTGTCTATTTTTTTTAAAGCCCTCCAAAATGACAACTTACTATATTGCATCTGTGCAATGATGGGACTGGATTCCAGAGGTCTGCCAACTCCAAACTTGTTAGCAGCAGAGACCCTGAATTGGTACTCATTAGTCTTGATGAGTTTGGTTGCATTGAAGATGCACTCCTTACATTCATCAGAGACCAATGTCCACGAAATCTTGGCGGTCTCACGCTTCTCAATGATGTAATGTGAAATCTCGGAGCAGCCATCATTCTCTGGCGGATTCCAAGACAGAGTGCACTTGCCCTCTGAAATGTTGCTGAAAGTGACGGGTCCAACTGGCTCCCCAGGTGTATCTGCATCACGTAGGTGAGGGGAAGTGATGTTAGAACCGTAACGAATTAAATTGTAAACACATACACTGAACTACAGGGAGAAAAATGTCAAAAATCCAAACCTTGGACTTGAACAAGGATGCTTTCCTTTTTGGCTCCAGATCCATTGGTAGCTTCCACAGTGTAGAGCCCACGGTGGGAACGATCAGCATCCCTGACAAAGAGGGTGCTGGATCCAGGAACTGTAATAATGTCCATCATCTTTTTGGTAATTTCCACACCATCTTTGAACCAGACAACTTTGGGAACTGGGCGTCCAGTAATGGTCACTTTCACCCTCATGCTGTCTCCTGCCTTGACTGTCAAACCTTCAAAGTACTCTGGGCCAAACTCAATGTTTGGAGAAGCTGAGTTTGAGAAAAAGAGTATAAGTTTATGGAGGCAGCTTTACTTAACCAGTTTCAGATAAAAAGCTCTTTGTTCCGTCATTACTCACCATTTTCACTTCTGACAGCAATCAGACCAGAAGAGTTAGATGGGGGGCTGACGACACCCATGGCATTCCTGGCAATGACTCTAAACTCATATCGTTCATTTGTTGTCAGCCCGGTGACGGTGTACTGACAGTCATGTACGTCGGTCAAGTTAGCCTTGAACCAGCGCCCGTGTCCTTGGCGTTTCTCGATATTGTAGCCAACAATCTTGCTCCCACCATCACGTTTGGGTGCATCCCATTTCAGTGTCACTGAGTCACTAGTCACATCAATGTAATCGGGCTGGCCAGGAGGATCTGAAATACACAATGCACCTTTTAATGCTCTGCTGCAGTGCTTTCATTTCAGCTAAATTTTAGTCAGCTTTTATGGAAAACTTAATAAATTTCCAGCATGCTGTATGTTTGCAGTGTAATGAGGGGATTTATTTAATGGTCTGAATCAATACTCACCAACTGGGCTGACGGCCATGGTTGGCTTGCTCTCATCACTCATTCGGCTGAAGCCAGCATCATTCTGGGCATAGACTCTGAAGGAGTACTCAAGGCCTTCAATGAGCTCCAAAATCCTGTAATCTGTTTCTTTGATCACCACGGTGTTCACCTTCTGCCACATGATGCTATTCTTCTCCTTCTTCTCCACATGATAGCCCTTTATGGGGGTCCCACCATCATAGATGGGCTTCTCCCACTGAATGGTCATACCATCGTTGGTAACGTTGTATACGACGGGCTTGCCTGGTGGGCCTGGAGGCCTGAACTGGTGCTTGGCGATAACCATTTGAGAAAGCAGAGGCTCACTGACACCGTACCTATTCTCAGCACGGACTCTGAACTGGTACTGGACCCCTTTGATAAGGTTGGGGACCTTGAATTGAGTATCCTGTACACTGGAGCAGGCCATCTTCCAGTCATTTTTGGAGGTGTCGCGTTTCTCCACAGTGTAGCAAGTTATGTCTCCACCACCATCATCATTTGGTTCATCCCATGAGATCATGATGCTCTCGGCTCTCACTTCATCCAGTCGGATAGGGCCAACAGGCTTTGATGGTGGTCCCAGTGTGATGACGTAGATGTGGAAGGATTTCCTGTTCACCTTATTGTCAAGGGTTAAGGTGTATTTACCCTCATTCTCCTTCTTCACATTCTTAATTGTTAGAGTGGCTTTGTTTTCCGTTGTCTTGAAGCGTATTTGATCACTCTCTTTCAGAGGCAGGCTGTCCTTCATCCAGAGAACAGAAGGTCTAGGCTTGCCTCTGTATGGCAGTTCAATGTGCACATTATGACCTAGGCGAACACTGATGCTGCCACCTGGATATTCTGTGAGGTCTGCCTCTGGTGGAATAATGTAGTCAATGACCTTGATAGGCCCAATTTCAACAAACTCTCCCTGTCCTTTCTCATTCCTGGCAGCAACTCTGAAGAACATGTTTGAGTGCTCTTTCAGTTTCTTGACCTCAAACTCACACTGTCTGCTTGTTCCTCCTAATGACCATTCCTCATCTTTTGCCTTCTTTTCAACAATGTAGTCAGAGATGATGCTACCACCATCATAATCTGGCTTCAGCCATTGGAGAGTGATAGAGGTCTTTGATGAATCCTTCATAGAGACGTCCTTGACTGGTCCTGGAGTTTCTGTAGCCTTAACAGGCTCATGTGTTTCACATGGATCACCAATTCCATTCTCATTCTCTGCTAAGACACGGAAGAAGAAGGGTGTCTTTTCAGACAGATCTTCAATGGTGTACGTTGTGTCTGTGCATTTGTTTGTTACTGCAGAGTATGATCTCTTGGATGAATCTCTCTTCTCCACAATGTAGTTCGTAATCTCTGCACCACCATCAAGAAGTGGGGGCTCCCAGCAGAGAGTCACCTTTCCACGGGTCACATCCTTTAGAACCAAGTTCCTGCACTGAGCCGGAGTATCTTGGACCTTCACAGACAGAGTCACTGTCTTCGGCTCTCCCACACCATTCTCTATCTTGACTGTGTATTTTCCAGTATCAAGCCTAGTCACCTCACGCATAACAAGGACTGTGCTTGTGTCTGAATGGTGGAATTCATATTTGGGGTTGCGATCGATGCATTCTTCTCCCTTGCTCCAAGAAGCAGTGGGCGCAGGTCTGCCCTTTATTGGAACAGATAGTTCCACATCCTTGCCGGCCTTCACAATGTAGTGAGTTCTCATGGCAACATCTGAGTCAATCTGGGCCTCCTCTGTGAAGAGATGGTTACTGGTTACTATATGTGAGCAACATGAAAGCAAAACAAGAAATATGTCTTGTACACTGAACTATTCATTTTCAGTGAGTAATGATTTACCCAGGATGTCCTTGGCCTGTACTGGTTCAGTCATGTTCAGCGGCTCTCCACGACCGGCACAGTTGACAGCAGAAACTTTGAAGAAGTAGTTGACATCTGGTTTTAAATCGTGAACTACATATTCTGTTGTCTTGACCTCTCCTTTGGAGGTGATCATTGCCCATTCTTGTTCTCCCTCCACAAGTTTTTCCACCATGTAGCTGGTGACCTCACTTCCGCCGTCCCACTCTGGTTTGGACCAGCCCAAAGTGATGGAAGTCTTGGTGGAGTCCACCACCTTTAACTTGCAAGGCTCATCTGGTGGATCTGTAAGTAAGGTGTGTTTGTTAGGTGGAGTGTACACTTGTATTCATTAGTTTTTTGGTAAATCTGTGAATCTAAGTGTACTCACCAACTGGGTCAGCGGCCTTATAGTAGTCTGAGGCATCAGAGAACGGGCCCTCTCCTGCCTTGTTAATGGCACACACACGATACTGGTATTCATTTCCTTCTGTCAGGTGATAGACTGTCTGTTTGGTGCCAGTGATGGGATCTTTATAAACTCTGATCCAGCGCAAGCTCTTCTTGTCTCGTCTCTCCAGGTAGTAGCCTGTCACAGCACTACCTCCGTCCACACCTGGCTTGCCCCATTCCACCACCATAGTGGACTTTGTAATGGTGTTCACCTCAGGAGTGTGAGGCTGCCCGGGAGTTACTTTGGAAACAGACAGGTGTGTTAAGGTAATCTAATTGTGACATAAATAACAAACAAACTGCTGTGGATTGATTTCACTCTCGGGAAACCTACCAAAGGCATTCTTAGCAATGACAGGCTCTGACTCCAGTGGTTCTCCAACTCCATACTTGTTTACACCCATGACACGGAACACATACTCATTCCCACGCACCAGTTTGCTGACGGTAACGAATGTCTGCTCACACTTGTCGGAAACGGTTGACCAGACCACTCTGCTAGTCTCACGCCTCTCAACAATGTAGTGGGTGACCTTTGAACCTCCCTGGTCAGACTCGGGCACCGGTTCCCAGCTGAACATTATCCTTTCTGCTGTGATGGAGTTGAAATTAATAATGCCAGCTGGGGGTCCAGGTTTGTCTAAGGAAAGATAAAAACATTTGAGAAAACAGAAATAGCATAACAACATAAAAACTGCACATATGTAAGGAAGTGTGAAAATACGAGACAAGAATTTAGAGATACCTAGGATTTCAATCCTGATGGTTGCCGATGCTGACCCCAGAACATTCCTAATCTTGATCTCATACGAGCCTGTGTCGAGGCGACTTGCATCCTTGATGAGAACAGCAGAAGAGTCTGTTGTGCTTTCGACAGACACAGTAGAGGTTGTTACAAGTTCCTTTCCATTCTTGAGCCACTCAATGTTTGGCAGAGGCTTGGCAATAATCCCTACTCTGAGCTTCACTGAAGCTCCAGCCTTGTACTGAACCACATCCAGATACTCTGGAGGAAGGTCAATGGCTGGAGCACCTGTGGGACACAGGATATTTGTGGAAGTGCATAAATGAAACTCAATTCAAGTAATCAGTGAATATGGAGATAACTATAGACTGTATGCTCACCACATGCATCAACACAAGTGACCGGTCCAGCAATGAGAGATGGGTTGCTGACAGACCCAACTGCATTCTTCGCATACACTCTGAACTCATAAGACTCGTCCTGGCTCAGGCCAGATACAGTGAAACCCAGCTCGATGATGTTCGTAAAGTTGGCCTTCACCCATCTGCCACTGGGCGCCTCCCTCCTTTCCACACTGTAGCCAGTAATCTTGCTGCCGCCATCAAATGGAGGCTTCTGCCAGGCCAGAGTCACTGAGTTCTTGGTGACTTCTGTGATATGAACATTTGCTGGGGGCTCTGTGTTATTGAAGCGAGAAAGACCCAAGTTTAATAAAATAACTGTCAAGATTTAGCTGCAAGCTCATATTACTAAAGCTGCAAAAACAAATATCCTAAATAATTAAAATGCTCACCACAGGCATCAATAGCAAGAACTTCTTCTGAGGTTTTGCTCAATTTTCCAATACCAGCAGCATTTTCAGCTGCCACCTTGAATTCATAGATGAGACCAGGGCAGATGTTAGTGACACGCCACTGGTTTGCTGGGATAGCAGTCTTATTTATTTTCTGCCAAAGGATGCTGCTCCTCTCCTTCATCTGGAGATGGTATCCAATCACAGGGTTTCCACCATCATTGACGGGCTCATTCCAACAGACTGTCAGACTCTCTCTAGATACAAAGCTAACCCACGGTGTGGATGGAGGTCCAGGCACAACTGTTACAGAAAGCATTCTCGTTAAAATAAATTCAGAAAGATGCCTCAATCATGAAACAGAAGCTGAAGATGAGGGATAAAGTGGCTTACTGTATGGAAGCTTTATCGTGACTGGCTTGCTGTCGATGTGATCACTGACACCGTAACGGTTTTGAGCCTTGATTCTGAACTGATACTCCTCTCCTTTGGTCAGCTTAGTCACCTTGATCTCACTTCTGGCAATGGCAGTGGACACCTCTACCCAGGCAGGAGTGCTGGTTTCACGTTTAAGAACGACATAATTGGTAACAGGACTGCCACCATCGTACTCTGGAGGAGCCCATTTCAGATGCACTGTGGTCTCGCCAACTTCTCCGATCTGAACTGGACCGACAGGAGGTCCAGGTCTGTCCAGCACAACAAAGATGATGAAAATCTTGGTGGTACCTCCTGCATTTGAGGCAGTGATTTCATATTTGCCGGCATCGGCCGAAACACTTTCATTTAGGGTGACGATTAAGCTGTCTGGAGTTACTTCTGTCAACAGCCTCTTTGATGCCTTAATGACGACATTGTTCTTGGATATAGTGACCTTTGGCATGGGCCTGCCAGTTAAAGGAATCTCAAAAGTCAGGTTGGCGTCTGCTCTTACATAAACTGTATTCTTGGGATAGTTCTTTAGGTCAAACTCTGGAGCCTCTGTTGGAAAAAAATAACACAAAACTGTGTTAAGTCATGCCACCTTTAAAACCAGAGTATTAGTAATGTCCATCATACATATCAATTAGCATTACATGTGGACTCAGCATGCCAAATTTTAAAACTGTAATATGTCTGTATATCAGAATGTTAAAGTTAGCAGTAATACCATGTATTTCCTTGACAATAACAGGAACAATCATCTCCTTGGGTTCACTCAGTCCAGCATGGTTCTCAGCACGGACTCTGAAGAAGTACTCGGCACCTTCCCGAAGGCTCTTGATTGTGTGAGTCATTGTCCTCACAGTGGCACATTTCACCCACTTTGTCTGCCCCTTCTCCAGGGCATCAATCAGGTAACCAGTGACTCTGCTCCCACCATCATATTCTGGTCTGGTCCACACAATTGTGACACTGTCCTTGGTAACATTTGCAACTCCAAGTTTCATCGGTGGACTTGGTACCTCTGTGACAGACAGCAGAAGAATTGTATTAAGTACATACTGTTGACACAATGATGTACTGTATGTAAAACTAAAAAATCAACTGTAACAGTTCATATGTTACCTGTAATCTTTGTCCCGGCTTTAGCCTCCTGAGGGACACCCACTCCATACTCATTTTCTCCAATGACTCTGAAATAATAGATGGCCCCCTCCTGGAGGTCTTCCACCGTGTAGCTCAGACTGTGGCAGTTGCTGGTTGCAGACACCCAGGCTTTCTTACTGGCCTCACGTTTTTCAACATGATAAGCTTTTACTGGATCACCACCATCATTCTCGGGAGCCTCCCAAGTGAGGGTTGCAGAATCCCTCGTCACTGACGATACTTTAACATTGACTGGGGGTCCTGGGGAGTCGAGCACCTTGACAACCACGGGCAATGTTGCTTTTCCCAGTGGTGATTCAATTGTGACAGTGTATTCTCCAGAGTCATATCTAGTTGCCTTCTCAATAGTCAATGAGGTGCTGGACTCTGTTGATTCAATGGTTCCTCTGACCTTCAGATCAACTCCCTCCTTAGCCCATGTTACTGATGGTGCAGGGTTTCCCTTGAACGGCACGTTAAGAGAAAATGCTGTGCCGTGTTTAGCAACAAGTACTTTACGCATCTCGATGTCAACATCAAATGATGGTTCTGCAGTTCTGTCCTTTGCTGCAGCTGCATTTGAGTATGGACTGCGCTTACTGCTGCCAACCTTATTCACTGCTCTGACACAGAATTCATATTCTGCATCTGTCTTTAAACCACCGATGGTGAATTCTAAACTCTTTGTAAGAGGGATGGCCTCAACCCATCTTGCTAGCTCTTCAGGTGACTCGGGTACTTCCTCTTCCTCCTCATATTCTTCCTCTTCTTCCTCTGCCTCTGGTTTGCGGATGTAGTCTCTGTATTCCACACTGTATCCAAGGACAGGAGCACCACCATCATCTGTAGGTGGTTTCCAGACAATAGACACACTGTCTTTGGTTGAACTCACAATCTTTGGCTTGGTTGGACGAGAAGGAACGACCAAAGGATCTGCTGCTCTGAATGTTGCAGATGATTCACTTGGCGGACTTAGACCAGCTGCATTTTCAGCATAGACTCTGAAATCATATTCACAACCCTTGCGCAGTTTGGTTACTACTGTGGTACATTCAGGAACTGGATGTTTGTTCACACGGACCCAGCGCATGCTTGTCTTCTCACGTCGTTCAATCACATATCCTATAACGGGACTGCCTCCATCATTGGCCGGCTTGCACCAGGTGAGAGTCATTGAGTCTCCAGTTATGGTAGTTACATCAACACTGGCTGGAGCAGTGGCAAATGTGTATGGATCTGTAACCTTTATAACATCACTCTCCAGAGCTTCACCAACTCCATGACTGTTAACAGCAAGAACCCTAAAGATGTATTCGTTGTCCTTAAGCAGGCCTGTGACTTTAAAGTGTGTTTTTGTGATATCTGCCTTCACCAGTGTCCACGACAGCCGGCTGGTCTCACGTTTCTCAACAACATAATGAGTGATGTCTGACCCACCTGCCTCCTGAGGTGGACCCCATGACAGAGTGCACTCTGCAGCTGTGACACCTGTGATCTGCAGAGGTCCAGCTGAGGGTCCTGGTCTGTCTATAACCACACAGTTTATTGGCATGGTAACTGTTCCAGCAATATTTTGTAAAGTCAGGGCATACTGTCCAGAATCTCTTCTGATGCAATCCTTCACAATGACACATGTGCTGGTGTCAGTTGAAATAATTTGGATTCTGGCTCGTAGTTCAATCTCTTTGCCATCCTTGGTCCAAGAAACAACAGGGGCAGGACGTCCCGCAAGATCGGCATTAATCTTTAGAGTTTCTCCTGCTTTCACAAACACTGTCTCTCTGAACTTGACATCAATCATAATGCGTGGAGGATCCACATCATCTCTGACAGTGATGGGACCAGTATTGTCTGATGGTATACTGAACAGTCCAGCTGCATTCTTTGCAATTACATGGAAATCGTACTGGCTGTTCTCTGTCAGGCCTGTCACATCATAATGGGTCTCAGGTACATTAGTGAAGTTGCACCTTGTCCATCGTCCTTCTGGAAGGTCTCTGCGCTCAATGATGTAACCAGAAACCTTTGCTCCACCATCGTATTCTGGTTTGTCCCAAGATAAGGAGATTGATGTTCTGGTAATCACTGTGACAACAGGTGTACCTGGAGGGTCACATGGATCTCTTGCTGCTACAGGTTCACAAGCCTTGCTACATTTACCAATACCAGCGATATTTTCAGCATACACACGGTATTCATACATCATACCCTCTTCAATTCCACTGACTTTGTATTCTGTATCTTTGATCATTCCTCTGTTCATTTTTGTCCAAAGAATGCTAGAACGCTCCTTTCTCTCCAGGTGGTAGCCCAGAACAGGACTACCACCGTCACTAACTGGCTCATTCCAGGTCACCAACATAGAAGACTTGGTGGCCAGTTTCACTATGGGTGTAGAAGGAGGTCCTGGCTGTTTGAAATTGTACTGAGCAGTGATTCCGGGTGAATCAAGGTAGGTACTCTTTCCATAGCGGTTAACCGCATAAATGCGAAACTGGTACTCTGCTCCATGTGTCAGGCGTCCAGCTTTGAAAGATGTTCTGGCAACATTACTTGCTACCATCTGCCACTCCTGTGTGTTTGTGTCTCTCTTCTCCACAATGTAGTTGCTGATGGAACAGCCACCATCATATTCTGGTGGGGACCAGGAGAGGGTGATGCTGTCTGAAGTCACTGCATCCACCTTAATTCCTTTAGGCGGACCTGGTTTATCAAGAACAATGATGCCAAGATCTGCTGTGACGGTTCCTGCTGTGTTTGCCAGAGTGATTTCATACTTCCCAACATGTTCCCTCTTAGCCTCTTTGATAATGACTTTGGATGAAGCAACAGTGTTTAAGATGGTCACTGATGATGTTTGCTTCAAAGGAAGGCCATCCTTCTTCCAGGACACAGCAGGCTTTGGTCGGCCTCTTATTGGAACCTCAAGAGTGAGGTCGTCTCCGGCCTTTACGCTGTATGTGGTAAACAGCAAATTTATGGAGGGTTCAACTGGAACATCCTTCGCAACCACAGGCAAGCCAAGCTCCTTTGGCTCACTCTTCCCTTTCTCATTGATTGCAACAACCCTGAATAAATAAGCT
>VOQJ01012245.1:0-22618 GCA_015052665.1 Apistogramma diplotaenia | reverse complement strand
CCCTGAATAAATAAGCTTCATTTGGAGTTAAATTGGGAATAGTTGCTTCTGGGATCTTAACTGTGCATGCTGTGCCCCATTTATCCCCACTCTTAGGCTTAAATTCTACATTGTAGCACATTACTTTGCTTCCACCATCATGAGCAGGTTTTTCCCAAGTCAGTGATACGCTGGTCTTGGTCAAATCTACAAGGGTAACCTTGTTTGGTGGCAGAGGTACCTCAGCCACTTTCACTTCTTTGGTTTCAACCATCTGACCTTGGCCATATTCATTAACGGCACAGATTCTGAAGTAGAAAATTCCACCTTCTGGCAGTTCTTCAATCTTAAATGAGTTTGCTGTGCAGTTGCTGGTGACAGCAGTATAGGCCTTTCTAACAGACTCTCTCTTCTCTATGATGTAGTTAGTAATTTTAGCACCGCCATCAGTAAGTGGAGCATCCCAGGCAAGAGTCACTGAATCCTTCTTCAGCTCCTTCACTGTAAAGTTTTGTGGTGCACTTGGTGTATCCAAAATTCTCACTGCAACAACTGCAGATTTTTTGCCACTGCTGTTTTCAAGCGTTAGTGAGTATTTGCCACTGTCAAAACGATGAACGTTGTCGATGACTAGCATGGTGTATGAACTGGTAGTGTCAATTACAGCACGCTCTGTGAGGACACCCTCCACTTTCTCCCATTTCACAGCAGGCTCGGGCCTTCCTCTGATGGTGACAAACAGGCGCAGTGTTCCACCGGCACGAACAGACACAACCTTTCTGAGTTCAGCATCCAGCTCCATCTCTGGTGCTTCTACCCTGTCAGAAGTAACCACTGTGCCATGGACATTAGCAGCCTCCCCCACACCCTCTGAATTAATAGCAGAGACACGGAACTGGTATTCTCCACCCTCCTTCACGTCTGTGATGGTGAGTTTGGTGGCTTGAATGCCACTGGGTGGAGTGCACATTGTCCATTCTTTCTCAACTGGAGCTTCCACTGCTGGTGCTATTTCTGTCTCCTCTGTTGACCCAGGCACTGCTGTGTACTCCCTCATTTCAACAATGTATCCCTTGATATAAGCTCCGCCATCAAAGTCAGGTTTTCCCCAGGACAGAGACACAGAAGACTTTGTGTAATCTGTTACCTTAGGATGGTGTGGAGGTCCAGGTGGTGTTGTTGCATCAAATGCCCTGCAGAACATGGATAATTCACTGAAATCTCCCATTTCGACCTCATTCTCAGCAGCAACACGGAACTCATAGAAGTGATCCGTGATCAGACCGGTGACTTTGAAGTGGGTGTCAGTCAGCTTTTGTCTGTTGCATTTTGTCCACCGTACGCTGTCTTTGTCACGTTTTTCGAGGTGGTAGCCTTGAATTTCCGCTCCACCATTCTGTTCTGGAGCTGTCCATGACAAAACCATAGAGTCCTTTGTGATCATACTGGCTTCTGGAGTTCCAGGTGCACTGGGAGGCTTGTACGGATTGCGTGCAATGACCGGTTCACTTTCAAGATAATCACCAACACCATATTTGTTCACTGCTCTGACTCTGAAAATGTATTCATCTCCAGGAAGCAAATTTGTCACTTTATGGTAGAGACCCTTGATATTTGGTGCAGCCACTGTCCAGGACAACCTGCTAGTCTCTCTCTTCTCCAGCACATAGTGAGTGATACTGGCACCACCATCTAGAGCCGGCTCAGACCAGGCAATGATGCACCTGTCGGCCATGACCCCAGTAACCTTCATGGGTCCAGTGGGTGGGCCCGGTTTATCAAGTACTTTAACTGTGATAGGGAAGGCTTTTGTACCACCCAGATTTTTGAGGATAAGGTCATAGTGACCACTATCAAGCTTGGTCACATCCTTAATGTTCATAGCTGCACGTTTCTGTGTGGTTTTCACTTCAATACGCAAGGCTTTGTCCATTTCTCTGCCCTCTTTCTGCCAGAGCACCTCAGGAATTGGTTTTCCATGGATGTCTGCATCAAGAAGCAAATTTTCTCCAGCACTTACAACAATAACATCTTTGTATTTGGGATCCATTGAAGCCCTTGGTGGTTCAATTTCATCAGTAGCAGTAATAGGTCCAGAGCTGTCTGATGGTTCACTAAAGACTCCGGCCGCATTTCTTGCAATAACTCTGAACTCATATTGCTCATTCTCTGTCAGACCAGTGACAGTGTACTCGGTTTCAACTATATTAGTAAAGTTAGCTCTTACCCAGCGTCCATCAGGGGAAGAAAGGTCTTTCCTTTCCACAATGTATCCATTCACTTTGCTACCACCATCATACTGAGGCTTAGTCCACTGAATCTTGATTTGGTTCTTAGAAATATATACAGCTTCTGGAATACCAGGAGGATCACATGGGTCACGAGCAACAAAGGACTCAGATACTTTACTACATCGGCCAATGCCAACAATATTTTCAGCATAAACTCTGAATTCATATCCGATACCCTCCTCAAGGTTGCAGATCTTGAACTGGGTATCAGTGATGAGACTCTTGTTCAGTTTGTTCCACAGAATGCTGCTCCTTTCCTTGCTTTCCAGATGGTAGCCAATAACTGTACTTCCACCATCATTGACTGGCTCATTCCATTCAATGATCATCATTTCCTTAGTTGCAGATTTGACATGCGGCGTTCCTGGAGGCCCAGGTGGTTTGTATGGATATTGCACCACAATGGCTTTGGAATCCAGAGGCACACCTTTTCCATACCTGTTTTCAGCTGTGATTCTAAACTGATACTCTGCACCTGTCTTCAGCTTGGTGACCTTAAAAGCTGTTCTAGCTAGCTGTGTGGTGACTGTTTGCCATGTTGTAGTGGTTGTGTCTCTCTTTTCCACTATGTAATTTTTTACTTGGCATCCACCAGTGTATTCTGGGGGCTCCCAGGAGAGATGGACAAAGGTGTTGCTCACTTCAACAACCTTGATTGGACCTTTTGGTGGACCAGGTTTATCAAGAATAATCACTGCCACGTCCTCTGTGATTGTCCCGGCAGTACTAATAGCTGTAATTGTGTATTTGCCAAAGTCGTCCTTGCATGCCTCAGTAATTTCAATTCCGGTTGTTGCTGAAGTGTTTATTATGTTGACTCTTGATGTTACCTTCAAAGACTGACCATCCCTGGCCCATGTGATCTTGGGTTTTGGCTTGCCAAGAACAGGGAACTCCAACTTTAGATTTTTTCCAGCTAATACTGTGTAAGTGTTGAATTGCATTTTGATGCTTGGCTCAATGGTCATGTCACTGGCAATTACAGGTGCAGCAAGTGCTTTTGGCTCGCTCTTTCCCTTCTCATTGTAAGCAATGATACGGAAAAGGTATTCCGTTCCAGCTGTGAGGCCTGTGACAGTACCCTCACATGTTTTTGTATTTGTGGCAACTCCCCACTTATCTGTACCCTTAGGCTGCATCTCAATTAGATAGCCAGCAATTCTACTACCTCCATCATGCTCAGGTTTCTCCCAGGCCAGTGAGGCACTGGACTTCGTGACATCAGTGAGGAGGACCTTTCCAACAGGCAGTGGTACCTCCGAGGCCTTGGAAGCTGTCTTTGTTTCCACCGGCTGACCGATTCCATATTCATTCTCAGCCATAACTCTGAAATAGTACATAGCACCTTCAATCAAGTTCTCAACTTTGAAGGTTGTTTTGGTGCATTTTGTGGACACATTTGCATATGCCTTTTTCGTTGATTCACGTTTGTCAATGACATAGTTCTTGATTTTGGCACCTCCATCAATCAGTGGAGCATCCCATACGAGAGTGACAGAATCCTTTCTGACCTCTTGAACAGCAAGGTTCTGTGGGGCCCCAGGTGCATCCAGGACTTTAACTGCAACAAATTCAGAGACTGTGCCACTGCTGTTGGTCAGGATCAGGGTGTATTTCCCTGAGTCACTTCTGTCACATGAGTCAATGGACAACTGTGTGAAATTGTGAGCTTTCTCAACCACTGGTTTTTCACTTAGGTTTCCTTCATCCTTGGTCCACTTAATCTCAGGTGCTGGTCTGCCTTTGAATGGAATACTGATTCTAACAGATCCACCTGCTTTCAGTACAATGCCTTTCCTCAGCTCAGAGTCAAGTTGGATCTCAGGTGGTTCCACCCTTTCTTCAGGCTTAGCTGTTCCAGAGAGAACTGCTGGCTCACCAACTCCAAGTTTGTTCAGAGCACACACTTGGATCTTGTACTCCTGGCCCTCAGTAAGCTTTGTAATTTCATATTTGTTGACACGCAGGCCAGTTGGAGGAGTAACCATTGTCCATTCTTCCTTTTCAGCCTTGCAGACTTCAACAATGTATCCTTGAATGGCACTACCACCATCAGACAGAGGCTTACCCCATGACACAGTAATAGAACTCTTTGTTGAGTCAATCACATGCACATATCCTGGGGCTCCAGGTTTGTACTTGGGATCACAGGCCTTGTAGTATGAACTTGGAAGGCTTGGCTCTCCCACTCCAACTATATTCTCAGCAGACACTCTGAACTCATACTCATGGCCTGTGGCTAGGCCTGTAACTCTAAATGAGGGATCAGTAACCTTCTGTCTGTTACATCTGGTCCATTTGATCCCAGCTCTGTCTTTCTTCTCAATTATGTAATTGGTAATTTCACTGCCACCATCAGTCTCAGGGGCAGACCAAGAGATGGTCATACCATCATGGGCAATGTTGGATACATCCTCAATGTGTGGTGGACCGGGAGGAACAAATGGAGTCTTCATTATCACTGCACCAGACTCCAGTGGCTCACTTACACCGTGACTATTAACTGCCATGACACGGAACATATACTCATCACCTTCCAGTAATTTGGTAACTTTGTAACATGTGGTGTTACAGCTGCTAGAAACAACAGTCCAAGCTAGACGGCTTGTCTCCCTTCTTTCAATGATGTAATGTGTAATAGGACTGCCTCCATCATGTGGAGGGGGACGCCATACCAGTGTGCATCTATCTTCAGCGACTCCAGTGATGTGGAGTGGTCCTTCACATGGGCAAGGCCTATCCAGGACCAAAACCTTGAATGGAACAGTCTCAGTGCCAGCTTCATTGGTTAGCTGAAGCAGATAAATTCCACCATCAAGTCTAATGGAGTCCTTAACAACGATCATTGCATGGTTTTCTGTGTTTCTGATCTCTAGTCGAAGTGTGTTCTCAACTGGTTTGTCATCTTTGAACCACTGGATGGTTGGCAGTGGCTTGCCACGTACATCAGCATCTAGCTTGAATGTCTCTCCAGCATTGATGATAATGGTCTTGGTGAATTCAGGGTCAATAGAGAATTTGGGTGCCTCTACTGCATCACTTGCAGTGATAGGTCCACTATTGTATGATGGTTTGCTGACAGTGCCAACAGCATTTTTAGCAATGACTCTAAAGTCATATTGTGCTTTTTCAGTCAGACCAGTTACTGTAAACTGGGTCTCAATCACATTAGTAAAATTTGCCTTTACCCACCTGCCCTCTGGCAGATCACGCTTTTCCACAATATAGCCAGTGATATTACTGCCACCGTCGTATTCTGGTTTAGTCCACTGAATGACAATGGTATCTTTGGTCACATGGATGGCCTCTGGTGTTCCAGGAGGATCACATGGATCACGGGCAACACAGCCCTCTGAGTCTTTGCTGCTCCGGCCAATTCCGACAATATTTTCTGCATAAACCCTGTATTCATACTCAACACTTTCCTCCAAGGGGTAACTCTTGAAACTAGTCTCATGGATAAGAGTCTTATTGATCTTGACCCAGAGGATACTATTCCTCTCTTTTCTTTCAAGATGGTAGCCAAGAACAGGACTGCCTCCATCTGTGACAGGTTCGTGCCACTCAACAACTTGGTGGTCCCTAGAGAGAGAAGAGATAAAAGGAGTACCTGGAGGTCCTGGCTCTCTGTATGGGTACTGGGCAACTACAGAAGATGAATCAAGACCATGGCTCTTGCCATAACGATTCTGGGCAATGATCCTGAACTGGTACTCAGCTCCAGTCTTTAGTCTACACACTTTCATAGTCGTTCTGGCCCAGTTGATGCTAACGTTTTCCCATGTTGTAGTAGTAGTATCTCTCTTCTGTACAATGTAGTTTGAAATCTGGCATCCACCATTGTGTTTTGGTGGGTCCCATGATATAGTGACACTCTGTGTTGTGATTTCATTAAATCTCACAGGGCCAGATGGAGGGCCAGGTTTGTCAAGTACAGTGACTTCAATTGTTGTGTCCTTCTTTCCAGCTGAGTTGGCAACATTTATACTGTACATGCCACCATCATCACTTGCTGCCTCCTTTATGCTTAGTGTTGTATGTGTTGGTGTATTGAGAATATTAACTCTTGTAGTAAACTTCAAGGGAGCACCCTCTTTAGACCATGTGATGGTAGGTTTAGGACGTCCAAAGATAGGAATGTCAATGCTCATGTCTTTGCCCACATGAACACTGTAGCTGCTGAATGCTGGGCGGACATCTGGCTCAAAGACCAAGTCTTTGGTCATCACTGGCCCAGAAAGGACTTTGGGGTCACTCTTTCCTTTATCATTGACAGCTGTAACTCTGAATAGATACTCCTCTCCTGGGTTCAGATTGGAAACAGTAGCCTCCATTGTCTTAAAAGTGTTTACAGCAGACCATTTGTCTTGGCCCTTCAACTGCACCTCAAGAAGGTACTGCATGACTCTGCTACCACCGTCATACTCTGGCTTTTCCCAGGCCAGAGATATACTCTTTTTTGTCTGATCTGTAACACTCAAATTCTTTGGAGCCTGGGGCACTTCTGAGATCTTAAGAGGATCGATAATTGCCGCAGGCAGCCCAACACCATGAGCATTCTCGGCAAGAACACGGAAGTAGTAACTGGAGCCCTCCTGGAGTGGCTCAATCTTCCATGAGAGAGCATGACAATTTGTAACAACAGCTGCAAATGTTTTGAGTGTGCTTTCTCTCTTCTCAATGATGTAGTTCTTGATCTTGGATCCACCATCCAACAGAGGTGGTTCCCATTCCAGTGTTACAGAATAGTTTGTAATTTCTTTCACTTTAAGATTAACAGGCGCACTCGGTGTGTCAAGGACACGGACAACAACAAATGCAGATTTGGTTCCACTTGAATTCTCTGCAGTGACTGTGTATTTTCCACTATCATTTCTGCTCATCTTATCAATGACAAGCAATGTGTAACTGCTGGTTATCTCAACCTGAGCAGTCTCTTTAAGAGCAGCTTCATCTTTGTCCCACTTTATGGTAGGAGTAGGCCTTCCTTTGATAGGGATAAAAAGTCTAAGGGAAGCACCAGCTCTAATGGTCACAATCTTTCTCAGTTCTGGGTCAATGTCAAGGTCTGGCTCTTCTGCTCGGTCCTGGGCAACAACAGTTCCAGAGACATCAGCATGCTCGCCAACTCCTACTTTGTTGATTGCACATACTCTAAATTTGTAAGCCTGGTTTTCCTTCAGATTTGTAACTTCAAACTTAGTCTTCTTAACACCTGTAGGTGGTGTGCAGATTATCCATTCTTCAGGTGCATCTGTGGCAGCTCCTTCTGCAGGTGCTTCAGCAGTGGTAGAGCAGCACTCAACAATGTATCCCTGAATCTCACAGCCTCCATCAGAGATGGGTTTTCCCCATGACAAGAATACTGAAGTTCTTGTAGTGTCAGTAACTCTTGGGTTTTGTGGTGGACCAGGTCTAAAGATAGGATCGAGAGCTCTGTAAAAAACTGTTGGGGAGCTTGCCTCACCAACACCAATAGCATTCTCAGCTGTAACTCTAAATTCATAATTATGGCTTTCCAGGAGCCCCGTGACCTTAAAAGTCAAATCAGTGACTGTTTGCCTATTGCATCTAGTCCATCTCACACCCTCTTTGTCATGTTTCTCAATTATGTATCCAGTGATAGGACTGCCACCATCCTCAGAAGGAATCTCCCAGGTGAGCACCATTGAGTCCTTTTTAATATTTGAAACTTCCAAGTTCTTGGGTGATCCAGGCGGCATGTATGGATCCTTGATTGTGACGGCAGCAGACTCAAGTGGTGCACCCACTCCATATTGGTTGACAGCATGGACTCTGAAGATGTATTCATTTCCCTCCAGGAGCTTAGTAACTTTTAGACAAATATTCTCCACTTTTGGTTCAACAACACTCCAGATTAGCCTGCTTGTCTCTCTTCTCTCTACAGTGTAGTGAGAGATCTTGCTGCCACCATCCTGCAGTGGTGGTTTCCATGCAAGGCTGCATCTGTCTTTGGTTATTCCTGTGACAATAAGAGGGCCTTGTGGTTCTCCCGGTTTATCTAGAACAACCACGTTGATTTGTGCAGTCTTTTCTCCTCCTGGATTTTTCAGCAGCAAAATGTATTGTCCTCCATCAGACAGTTTAGCCTCTTTGACAGATATAAAAGCTTTGGTGGGTGTGTTTTTAATCTCCCTATGAATTGTGTTGCCCAGTTCCTGCTCTCCCTTCATCCAGTGGATAGAGGGCAGTGGTTTTCCATGAACATCTGCATCAATTTTGAAGCTATCTCCTGCACTGACAACAATGTTCTGTGTATACTCTGGGTCAATGCTGATACGCGGTGGCTCAATCTCATCTCTGGCAGTAATTGCACCAGTGCTGTAAGACGGAATACTGAAAACACCAGCAGCATTTCTGGCAATGACACGGAATTCATACTGATTGCCCTCCACAAGTCCAGTTGCAATATATTCTGTCTCAATTACATTAGTAAAATTGGCCTTCACCCAGCGACCCTCAGGAAGTTCCTTCTTTTCCACAATGTAGCCTGTAACCTTTGCTCCACCATCATACTCAGGTTTGGTCCAAACAATTGTCACCGAGTCCTTAGTTATCTTTGATGCCTCTGGGGTACCAGGTGGATCACAAGGATCTCTAGCAATATATCCCTCAGATACTTTACTGGCTTTGCCTATTCCAACAATGTTTTCAGCATAAACTCTGTATTCATACTCCATGCCTGGTTCCAGACCACTGGTCTTAAAGGTTTGGTCAGTAATGAGAGATTTGTTCAGTTTGACCCACAGGATGCTCTTCCTCTCTTTTCGTTCAAGATGGTAGCCCAAGATAGCACACCCACCATCAATGACAGGTTCGTTCCAGGTCACCACCATGCTATCTTTGGTGCAGGCTGCGATGGATGGTGTTCCTGGGGGCCCTGGGAGCTTATATGGGTATTGAGCCACAATGCACGATGACAGAAGAGCTGGGCCTTTTCCGTATCTGTTTTCTGCTGTAATTCTGAACTGATACTCAGAACCTGTCTTCAGCCTGCCTGCCTTAATTTTGGTCCTTGCTAGGGTGGAAGATACAACCATCCAGTTAGTAGTAGATGTGTCTCTCTTTTCCACAATGTAGTTTTTGATGGTGCAACCACCATCATACTCTGGTGGATTCCAGGAGATGGTCACACTGTCAGAAGTGACCTCCTCTACCTTAATTGGACCGCCTGCTTGACCCGGTTTGTCAAGAACAACAATGCAAATATCTGCTGTTGTCTCACCTGCTGTGTTGCTAAGAGTAATAATGTAATGTCCAACGTCATCTTTAGTAGCTTCTTTTACAGTGAGGTTCATCATTGCGTCTGTTGCACCAAAGTTTACTCTGGTAGTTCTCTTGAGAGGCTGGCTATCCTTTACCCAGGAGACAGTTGCTTTCGGGCGTGCAACGTAGGGAATGTCCACTGTCAGATCTTCTCCTGCTAACACAGTAAATGTGTTGAACAACATTTTGACGACAGGTGCGATAACAAGGTCTTTTACAATCACGGGAACTCCAATTTGACGTGGATCGCTTGTTCCCTTCTCATTTCTTGCTGCCACACGGAACATGTATTCTTCACCTGCATTTAGTCCACTAATAGTAGCTTCTGTTTCTTTCACAATCAGAGCTTGTGTCCACTTGTCAGCACCCTTAGGAAGGATCTCAACAACATAACAGCCCACTCTACTGCCACCATCATGCTCGGGCTTCTCCCAGGAGAGCGTGACACTGTTTTTGGTAACATCCCTGAGAGTGACTTTGCCAGGTGGCTGTGGTTTCTCAGACACCTTAACTGATTCACCAGTCTCAATAGGCAAACCAATGCCATACTCATTCTCAGCCAAAACTCGGAAGTAATAGTTGCATCCTTCCAGGAGCTGCTCAACAGTGAAGGTGGTTTGATGGCAGTTAGCATTGACTGTGGCATATGCTTTCCTTGTTGACTCACGTTTCTCAACAATATAGTTCTTAATCTTAACTCCACCATCATTCACTGGTGGATCCCACGTCAGAGTCACAGCATCCTTTGTTACAGCAGTAATCTTCAGATTCTGGGGGGCACTTGGTGTATCAAGCACTCTGACTTGGACTGTCACTGTCTTGGAGCCAGAGCTGTTTTCAACAGTAAGATTATACTTTCCACTGTCAAATCTGTTGACATTTTCAATTACCAGTGATGTGTATGATGATGTGCTGTCAATGGTTGCCCTCTCAACTGGCTCCCCTTCTCCTTTGGTCCACTTAGCCTGAGGAGTTGGCCTGCCTCTGATGGGCACAAAAAGTCTAAGTGAGCAGCAAGCTCTAAGCCTCACAACTGACCGAAGCTCAGCATCCAAATCAATCTCAGGTGGGAGAAGCCTGTCCTCTGCCTTAGGATTGCCAGGCACAGACGCTGCCTCTCCAATTCCTTCACTGTTGACAGCAGAGATGTTAATCTTGTACTCTTGATTCTCCTTCAGATTAATAATGGTGAATGAGGTAGCAAGAAGACCTTCCTTTGGTGTCACAATGGTCCATTCCTCATCTTCCTTCTTTTCAGATGGGATGCAGGTCTCTACAATGTAGCCAGTGATTTCAGAGCCACCATCATATGCAGGTTTGTTCCAAGCAACGGTAATTGAAGACTTGGTTGTGTCCAAGATTCTGGGGTTGCATGGAGCTCCGGGCTTGTATAGTCCATCCGTGGCCTTATAGAATGGACTAGAGACACTTGGAGCACTCAGTCCAGCAGCATTCTCAGCAATAATTCGGAATTCATATTCATGTCCAACAACAAGACCTGTGGCTTTGAACTGTAGATCTTTGACTTTCCTCTTATTGCATTTGACCCAGCGGAGGCCCGCTCTATCTTTTCTTTCAATATTGTAGTTAGTGATGGGAGTTCCACCATCACTCTTAGGTGCTTGCCACATGACAACCATTGAATCTTTAGTGATGGCCGTCACCTCAGGATTCTCTGGAGGATCTGGAATCACATATGGGTTGTCTGCAATAGTGGGCTGTGATTCAAGAGACTCACCAAGTCCATATTTGTTCACTGCCATTACTCTGAAGATGTATTCATTTCCTTTGAGCAGCTTGGTAACCTTGTACTGATTATCTTGCAGGTCTGAAACAACACTGGTCCATACCAGTCTGCTTGATTCGCGCTTCTCAATCACATATCCTTCAATCTTGGAACCACCATCATCTGCAGGTGGAGCCCATGAAAGCACACAGTTATCAGCTGTGACATCAGATACCTGAAGAGGTCCAACTGGTGGTCCAGGTCTGTCAAGCACTTTAACATTAAAGATGTGCTTTGCAAATCCACCAATGTTGGTGGCAGTCAAAATGAATTCACCTCCATCTGGCCTGATGGAGTCCTTGTTGGTTAGAGTAGTTGTCAGTTCAGTGAACCTAACTTCCAGTTTCATTGTATTCTCAACTTCCTTACCATTCTTGGTCCAAACCATAGACGGGGTCGGTTGACCAGCGATATCAGCTTCAAGCTTGAATGACTCTCCTGCCTTTAGTAGAACAATATCCCTAAAAACGGCATCTACCATAATACGTGGTTCAATAATATCATCTTTGCACATAATTGGATCTGAAGGCTCAGAAGGTATGCTCACTGCTCCTGCTGAGTTCCTGGCTATGATACGGAACTCATAAGAGGCGTCCTGAGTCAGTCCACTAACAGTGAATGTTGTTTCGATTATGTTGGTGAAGTTGGCTCTCATCCAGCGACCGGCAGGCAGTTCTCTCTTCTCCACTATGTAGCCAGTGATTTTGAACCCACCATCATACTCAGGCTTTGTCCACTGAATAGTAATGGCATTCTTGTTGACCAATATTGGCACAGGTTGACCTGGTGGGTCAACAGGGTCCAAAGCCAATATTGCTTCTGAGGCCTTGCTCGGCTTACCAATTCCAGCCTTATTTTCGGCCATGACACGAAACTCATAAGCAACTCCATCTTCAAGTCCATCAGATTTAAAGATATTTCCTTTCACAATACCCTTGCTAACCTTGTACCACATTATACCGCTTCTTTCTTTTCTCTCAACGTGATAACCAATGACTTCATTTCCACCATCAGACACAGGCTCATTCCAGCCAATTGTTATTGAGTTTTTGGTAAATGCAACAACACTAGGAGTACCAGGAGGACCCGGGACTTTGAATGGATAGGCAGCTACCACTGACTCTGAAGTGATAGGAGGTCCAACACCATATCTGTTCTTTGCTTTTATTCTGAATTGATACTCTGACCCAGTGTTTAACCGGATGGCTTTGAACATTGTGCGGATGACAGCAGAAGACAACTCAGTCCATGTTTGGGAAGTGGTGTCTCGTATTTCAACAACATAGTTGTTGATGGGAACCCCTCCATCATTCTCAGGAGCTTCCCATGAAAAGATGCAATAGGTTCGAGATATTTCCACAATCTTAACAGGTCCTTTGGGTGGCCCAGGTACATCATGAACTTTGACAATGATTTTGTCTGTCACAGATCCAACAATGTTCTTTCCTGTCATAGTGTATACACCACTGTCAGCTCTGGTGCATTCACTGATGCTGATGATGACAGTAGCAGCAGTAGTTTCTACATTGGTCCTCTGTGTGGGTTTCAGGGCCGCCCCATCCTTCTGCCAAGAGACAGTTGGTCTAGGACGTCCTATAACTGGAATTTCAACCTTGATGTCTTCTCCCGCCTTGGCAATAACAGTCTTCTGACAAACACCACGCAGGTCAAACTCAGGCAAAGACGTAGAATCCTTGACAACAATGGGTTTGCTATCACGAGGAACACTTCTACCAGAGTGGTTGACAGCCATTACACGGAAAATGTACTCCTCATTCTCATTGAGGTTCTTCACAGTGAAATCCATGTTCTTGATTGTTGTAATATGGGCCCACTGATCAGTTCCCTTTTTTTGGGCTTCTAGGACATATCCTGTAATTCTGCTTCCACCATCATGTTTAGGTTTGGTCCAAGCCAGGCTTACAGAGTTCTTGGTGATATCAGTAGGAATAATGCTCTCTGGAGAACTTGGTGTCTGGGATGCACGGATTGGGTCAGAAGTTTCAACTGCCTCACCAATGCCATACTCATTCTCAGCAGACACTCTGAAATAGTACTCACAACCTTCACCCAGGTCTCCAATTCTGACTGAGGTGGTTGGGCACTTTGTAACAGCAGTAGCAAAAGCCTTGCGTGTTGATTCTCTCTTCTCAATGATATAGTTTGTGATCTTTGCGCCACCATCAATGAGAGGCATTTCCCACTTAAGTGTAATGTTTTCTTTGTCAATCTTGACTGGTTTGAGGTTAAGTGGAGGCCCGGGTGAATCCAGAACTCTCACATGTATGTCAGCACTCTTCTTTCCAGCTGAGTTTTCAAGGGTAAGCTCATATTTGCCTGCATCAGTTCTTGAACTCTCAGGAATGATCAGCAATGTAAATGCTTCAGTGCTGTCAATGACTGCACGTGGAACAGATCCACCTTCCTTGGTCCAGGTGACTGTAGGTGTGGGACGTCCCTTGATTGGCACAAAAAGACGAATGGAGCAGCCAGCTCTGACAACAAGAGTTCTCCTCAGCTCGAGATCGAGCTCCATTCCAGGTTCAGCTGCATGCTCCACAATCTCAGTGAATTCCTTCGTTTCAGCAGGTTCTCCTGCTCCTTTAGCATTCACAGCACTAATTCTGAAGCAGTATTTTGCACCAGTTTCAAGCTCAGGAACAACAAACTCCGTGATCCTAAGTGGAGATGAAGGGGTATCCTTAACCCATTCTTCTGTTCCTTCCTTTTTGTGCTCAATGACATATCCAGTGACTTCCAGTCCACCATTATCAAGAGGTTTTCCCCAGTTCAGAGTGGCAGTAGTCTTGGTTGTGTCTGTAACTCTTGGATTGACTGGAGGTCCAGGTGGATCTGTCAGATGTAAAAGAAGAGATTGGATTTTTTTGTTAAATACATACAGAACATAAAGAAAACAGAACTGTACTTTAAGTATCTTGGCACTTGAAATAATACATCAGAGTCTGGCAACCGTTTGCTTTTCACACCTGAAACACTTATTTACTTACAGGCAACAACTGTTGTTCTGACAGGCATAGACGGCTCGCTTGGCTCTCCAAACCCAGCTCTGTTCTCAGCAAGAACACGGAACTCGTACTCTACACCCTCAGTGAGACCTGTGACCTCATAGCTAAGTTCAACGATGGATTTCTTGGATGCTCTGACCCATCTCATCCCCTTTTTCTCCTTCTTTTCAACACAGTAACCTATGATATCGCTTCCCCCATCTTCAGTTGGTCTTCTCCAGGTCACAGTGGCTGAATGTCCATTGACTTTCTCAACTTCTGGTTTGGATGGTGGACCAGGAGGACCTGTATACATTAAAGAAATACATTCATGAATCCAAGTATTCTTCATGATGTACTGTAGAACAAAATAAATTGTACGTACCAAATCTATCAACCATTTTCACTGCCTCGGAGTGAGATGGCTCACTGGCACCGTACTGGTTCACAGCAGAGACTCTGAAGAAGTACTCATTGCCCTGGATGAGTTTGTTGGCCACATAGTGACAATCAATAACCTTGTCTTCCAGGATAGTCCAGAGCAGACGGCTGGTCTCCCTTTTCTCCAGGGTGTAATACTGGATAGGAGAGCCTCCGTCTTCAGTAGGAGCTGTCCAGGTAAGAGTCACCTTTTCTGAGGATACACCACTGCAATCAATGGGTCCAGGAGACCCAGGAACATCCAGAACTTTGACCTTCACCATTTCCTCCTTTACACCGAAGGGATTGCTGGCAGTGATTGTGTAGTCTCCAGAGTCCTTCCTGCTAGCATATTTGACGGACAAAGTGGAGGATGTTTCAGTGGCTTCAATCTGAACAAGGTCTGAGGGTTTAAAGTACTTCCCTCCCTTTGACCAGCAGGAACTTGGTGCAGGTTTGCCTAAAATGCTTGTGGCAGTGATGACAATAGTGTCGCCAGCTCGGACAGTCAAACCCTCCATCACCTGAGCATCAATTATAATGGTTGGCGCAGCTGTTGGAGGAAAAAGGGAAACATTTGCTTGATCACACTGACTGAAAGATTCAGAATGGTGTCAGCATAGCTGTGTATCTCATCTTACCGTATTCGTCTCTGCAGATGATGGTATCTGTCTGCTCAGAGGGTGGGCTGAGAGCACCAGCAGCATTCTTTGCCCGAATTCTGAACTCATATTTGCAGCCCTCTTGCAAATTGGTGACAGTGAATGCAGGTTCCACAACATTAACATTATTTGCTTTCACCCAGATTTTAGAAGGCAGGTCTCGCTTCTCAACAATGTAGCCAGTCAGCCGGTGGCCACCATCAAACTGAGGCTCAGTCCACTGCAGGGTCACAGTGCTCCTAGTAATGCTGATTACATCTGGCTTACCAGGTGCATCTAGTGGCATAAATATGAAAATAAATGTATATTAGAAAATAATATATATTTTAGAAATATTTGTCACTCTTATTATTTTTATACTTACCAATGGGATCCAGGGCCACCTGGGGATCAGTGGGAGCACTTGGTCTACCAATTCCAGCCAAATTAATTGCCATCACTCTGAATTCATACTCCAGACCTTCAGTCAGCCCAGTTACTTTGTGCTCCTTCATCTTCAGTGCAGCAGGGCTTGCCCTCTTCCACAACATACTGTTCCTTTCCTTGAACTCAACATGATAACCTGCACATAATACCAAAGCAAAATAAAACAAGTGCCAACATCAAATATACCAAAAACAGCTGTTTGACAGTAGGTTGGCGAAATCTTAAGCAGACCGTACCTGTGATGGGAGATCCTCCAGTCTTCCTTGGATCAGTCCAGCCAAGATAAGCAGAATCATGACGCATACTTATAATCTGAGGAGGAGCAGGAGCATCAGGAACATCTGCAGGACACAGTGATAAAGAGCAGTGAGCAGTCTGAAAAAAACAAATAATTTCAACACAATTCAGCCTTTGAAACAAAGTGCAGTTACTTACTGAATGGATGTTTAGCGACGATGGGCTCAGATTTGAGTCCTTCACCGACCCCATACTTGTTCTCAGCACATACTCTGAAGATGTACTCTGTGCCCTCATGAAGACCGGTCACTCTCATGGTGTTGGTCTCCACAGCAGAGGACACATTCACCCACATATTTGTGATGGAGTCCCTCTTTTCCAGGATGTAGTTTGTTATTTCAGAGCCACCATCATCCTTAGGAGGACCCCACTTCAGTGTGGCACCATCAGCAGCAACATCTTTGAACTTAATTGGTCCTACAGGAATGCCAGGTTTACCCACCACCCTAACGGGGAAAAAGAATCATGATTACCATTATTATTTTTTATTTATGGATACTGCTGTGTGGATATAACAAACAGGTGCAGTGGGATTTCTTTTGAGGAAAATATTCTTGATGTTCTCCAGGATTTTCTGAAATTACATGCAGCGGAGGTTGACCGTTACCTGACAAAGATGGTGGACTCCTTGCTTCCGGCACTGTTTCTCAGGGTGATTGTGTATTTGGAAGCATCAGTCCTTTGGCAGTCCCTGATCAGGAGGGTGGTGTTAACTGCTGAGGACTCGGCACACACTCGGCCAGTGTCGGTCAGGTCTTCATCATCTCCCTTCTTCCAAGTGACCTTGGGTGTAGGTTTGCCAATAATTGGGATCTTCAGGCGGACAGTGCTGCCTTCCTTGGCAATGTAACACATGTTGGGCAACTCCCTCAAGTCACAACTGGGAAGAACTTCATAGGAAAGAAACAAGTATTTAATATATCCATATTTTTAGAATGTGGATGCTTCCCTAATCTGTTATTTGTCTGGAAGTTTCATAAATGTGGGCACTTACTGAGCTGGTCCTTGGCAACTACTTTCAGCTCCTTGGGGGGGCTCTCTCCTGTGTCATTCACAGCTTTGACTCTGTAGGTGTACTCTCTACCTTCCACCAGGTCCTTGGCACTGTACTGCATATTCTTAGACCTCATTAACTCCTTGTATTTGTCCTCACCATTGAGAACCTCAACTACATAACAGATGATGCGGCTGCCACCATCACTCAGGGGCTTCTTCCAGCTTAAAGTGCAAGAATCTTTGGTAACCAGCAGGGTCTTTAAGTCCATAACAGGCCCAGGCTCCTCTGTAAAAGTAAATGTAATGAGTATGACACTTGGGGGAGCAAAAACTAAGTACATAACCTGCTATTATCCAACCCACCTGTTGCTCTGACTGCATCAGCTGTCTCACAGAACTCTCCAGTACCAAGCTGGTTAACTGCTGACACTCTGAAGCAGTAGGACCGTCCACCATCTAGGTCTGGAACCTTGAATGATGTCTTAGTGCAATTGGTGGAAACAGTAGACCAAGCCTTCCTCTCAGTGTCACGCTTCTGTACTATGTAGTGGGTGACTTCAAAGCCACCATCAATCAGAGGAGCATCCCAGTAGATGGAGGCACTGTCCTTACATGTGTCCTTCACCATTAGATTGACTGGTGGTCCAGGAGTGTCTGGAAAGACACAGCAGCACTTTATAACCACAAACACTTTATAACCACAATTGTATTTTTTAAAAAATATGAACCAATACAAAAAGTTTTTCAGTGCTCGAATACATTCCTCCTGAAAAGTCCAACTACAATCTGACCTGAGTACAGTCACTGCAAGCAAAGAACTACATTTGCCTTCACTGACCAAGAACTTTGACGACGATGGTGTACATCTTCATGCCAGCTAAGCTGTCCAGGTTCAGTATATATTTCCCAGCATCGTATCTATTCACTTTCTCCACCATCACCATGGTGTCAACATTGGTGGATTTGATGATGATGCCCTGACGGTCCTTTATGTTGGTGTTCATCTTTGCCCAAGTTATCTTAGGGGTGGGACGGCCCTTGATGGTGGCATACAGTCTCATGGTGGCGCCAGCACGTAGTTCCAGCCCCTCTTTCAGCTCTGCACTTAACTCAGCCTCAGGAGCACCTACACAGAGAGAGGTTTTATGTGTACACCGAAAGCAGCTTTCTGTTTTAATGTAAAGCCATGAAGTCTTAAATCCTGGTCACTATTTATGGGCATCTTTCTTGGTCATGATCTTCTAATTATGAATAATCTGCATTTATTCAGGGCCAATTCTGTTTCATGCCTGAATTATTCTGTCCTTCTGAGTACACACAGCTCAGAAAGATGATACATACCAGTGATGTCCTTGGCGACATGTTTCCCAGGTACTTCAACTGGTTCGCCGAAGCCAACCTTGTTGACAGCAGTGATGCGGCACTGGTATTCTGACTTGTCAATGAGGTTTTGGATTGTGTATTGGGTCTCCTGCAGGTTCCTGGGAACATTGCAACGGATCCAGTCTGTGGTGTCTGTCCTCTTGCACTCCACCAAGTATCCAATAATGGGGCTTCCACCATTGTTAGTGGGGGCTGTCCAAGCGAGACTAATGGTGCTGCGGGTGGTGTCAGTCACACTGGGATTCACAACAGGTCCAGGAGGAGCTGGAACAGAGCAGATCGACCCAGTTGAGATTTTATGTACAGTTACTTGATGTCTGCAACTACCACAGAAAGATCAATGTAAAGTTGTCAGAGCTAATGAAGGTGGGACTCACTAATGGGATTCTGTGCAGTGGTGCCAGAAGAAGGCTCGCTGGGTTTGCCAAGCCCAGCCACGTTGACAGCAGTTACTCTAAACTCGTACTCGACCCCCTCCGTGAGGCCTGTGACTTCCAGGGTTCTTTCTGTCAGCGGCTTCCTATTAAACCTGGTCCAGTTTACTTCCTTGGTCTCTTTCTTTTCCAGCATGTAACCCAGGATGGTGGACTTTCCATCATCTGCAGGCTCCTTCCAGCTGACAGTCATGTGGTCTTTAGTCACATTCGTGATCACTGGGGTCTCACAAGGGCCAGGGACAGCTGGAAGTGACACCAGAGGTAAGATTTTAGTTACGTTATTTTATAAAGTCACGTTTTAAATAAGCTATCCAACATAGACATGCTGTGAAAAGAAGCTACATGACAGTAAGCTGGTCTGATGTAGCTGCTGCTCATCTCTGATATCACAGGTTCAGACCCAGTTAAACTACTGATTCCTAAAGTTCTTCAGTGCCATGAATGTTTTTCTCTGACGTATGAATTCGGGCAAAATGCTGGTAATGACTTACTGAACGGATTCTTGGCGATGACGGGGTTGGTGATAAGCGGGTCTCCAACTCCCCACGTGTTCTCAGCACGAATTCGTAACTGGTATTCACGACCCTCGATTAGCTTTGCCACATTGAACTTAAGGACGTCGCCCTTAATTTTACTTGCAACCTGAGCCCATTCAGGTCTGCTGGTCTCACGCTTGTCCACAATATAGTTGATGATAGTGGCACCACCATCCTTAAGAGGAGGTTCCCAGGACAACTTGATGCTTGTGGCAAACACCTCGAGGTATTTGTAATTTGCAGGAGGACCAGGTACATCTGAAAATGTACAAAACCAATCAGCCATGTACAATTTAATGTAAAACTTAATATTAAACAGTCTGTAGACTGTGAAGGAGGTACAACTTGTAATGTGGTCCAGTTTCACCCGATTTAAGTGCTCACCTAGCACATTGACCTGGATCTCAGCGCTCTTGGAACCACTGGCATTCTCAGCCAAGATAGTGTATGTTCCCGTGTGCTCCTTGGTAACATCCTTCATCTCCAGTTGGAAGTGCTGTCTGTGGTGGGTGAGAACCTGGCCTTCACCTGACTTCAGGTTATCATCGCCTCTTTTCCAGGTCACCCTGGGCATGGGCTTACCAAACACATCAGCCTCCAGGATAACTGTGGTTCCGGCCTTCACCTTCAAAACCTTCTGCATCCTGGCGTTGAGCTCCAGCCTTGGAGGAACTACATTTAATGAAAATGAGATAAATAAACAGCTCAGAACTGTCACAGAAAGACTCCTACATTCTGTTGTGTATAGTGTTGTCAAAACTTCTCACCATTTTCAGCACACACTAGGACAGGGTCTGTGGGCTCTGAGGGTTTGCTCATGTTCACAGCAGTCTTAGCAATGACTCTGAACTGGTACTGCAGGTCTCTCTCCAGGCCAGTGACTGTGTACTCCTCCTTGGGTACATTCTGGCTACTGGTGTTGCAACGTATCCAAGTGTCTCCTGGCACCCGCAGGGCCTCAACGTAGTAACCAATGATCTTGCTTCCTCCATCGTTCTTGGGACGGGCCCAAACCAGCGTGACTGTGTTCTTGGTGACGTCCAGGACCTCAGGTTTACCAGGAGTGTCTGTAACAGATAAAAGACAGATTTGTTTAAACAAAATGAAGATCTGATCTGATCTAATTTAATCTGATCTGATCCCAGTCAAACTTACCAACGGGCGTTCTAGCAGTGACAAAGTCTGTCTTCTTGCTTGGTTTACCCTGGCCAGCACGGTTGATGGCTGATACCCTGAAGGTGTATTCCAGGCCCTCAATGAGGCCAGCACACGGGTACTCCGTAGTTCGAACAACAGTGTCATTGGCCTTCACCCACAGAAGACTGTTTCTCTCTTTGCGTTCGATGTAGTAGCCTGTGATAGGACTGCCTCCATCACTCTCTGGCTGATCCCAGGCCACAAACATACAGTCCTTGTTGGTCTTGTTGATGCGGCAGTTAAGGGGTTCGCTTGGAACATCTAGTGACAATAAATAACATCAACATTCTGTACGTCACACCAGTTTTCAACGATAAAACTGACTAGCGTTAGAACTTTGGAACATATTTTAGACCTACCAAATGGGAACTTGGCGACCATCCTGTCCGACTGAATAGAGTCTGATACGCCAAAGCGGTTCTCAGCACGGATGCGGAACACATACTCCTTTCCAGGGATAAGCTTTCCCAGCCTGCAGCTAGTCTTTGGGCAGGAAGAGAGAGCAGTCACCCAGTCACCTCTACTCAAATCACATTTCTCCACTACATAGTTGGTGATATTGCTGCCTCCATCCTCCAGAGGTTTGTTCCAGGATATGGAACAAGCATCAGAGTCAATATCGCTGATCTCTACAGGACCCTGAGGGGGACCGGGTATGTCTGAAATACACAAAGTTACAATAGTCATGTTCCTTATCACATTCATTCCTTCTGCTGCTGAGGTCAAATATGTAAATATCTTTTTAAATTTGTATTATTTTTTTTAAATGTAGGGGCACTGACCTCTGATGACAATCTTCATGGTCTGGGTCACCTTTGCAGAGCTGTTCTCAGCCACCAGGCAGTACTCTCCAGTGTCAGTCCTTGATACATCTTTGATGATCAGGACACACAAGTTGGCGGACTGGTGCACAGCCAGACGGCTGGATGGGACTACAGCTTTTTCATCACGCATCCATTTGCAGGTTGGGGTAGGTTTTCCTGAAACTACTGCCTCCACTCGGAGCTTGGCTCCAGCTTTAGCGCTCGCTGCCTCTGGCATGATGATCTTCGGTTCCACTGCAGGACAGGATGTGAAAATTTTAATAACTTCATTTTAATTTTGTACATTTCAATTATATTTCATTTTTATAGATCGAATTCACAACATTGGCCGCCTCAAGGTGCTTTATATATGGTAAATGGACTAGTTCTTATATAGCACTGTTCTACTCTTCTGAGAACTTAAAGCACTTATACAACATGTTTACATCCACCCATTCACACTCCAACGCTTGTGTCGGAGAGCAACTTGGGGTTCAGTACTTGGGATACTTTGGCATGCAGCCCGGAGCAGCCAGGAATCGAACCGCCAGCCTTCCGATTGGTGGGTGGCCTGCTCTACCTCCTGAGCTACAGCCACCCCACAAGGTAAAGTAGTAAGGTAAAGACTCAGGGAGGGGCAGGGAGAGGGTGTCTGTCTCTCTCCTGAATCCAAACTGGGAGCTGGTTCCACAGAAGAGGGGCCTGAAAGCTGAAGGCTCTGCCTCCCATTCTATTCTTAAGTATCCTAGCAACCACAAGTAAGCCAGCAGTCTGAGAGCGAAGTGCTCTGCTGGGGTAATATGGTACTATGAGGTCTTTAAGATAAGATGGGCCTGATTATTCAAGACCTTGTATGTGAGGAGAAGAATTTTAAATTCTATTCTAGATTTAACAGGGAGCCAATGAAGAGAAGCCAATATGGGAGAAACATGCTCTCTCTTTCTAGTCCCTGTCAGCACTCTGGCTGCAGCATTTTGGATCAGCTGAAGACTTTTCAGGGAGCTGTTAGGGCAGCCTGATAATAGTGAATTACAATAATCCAGCCTAGAAGTAATAAATGCATGAATTAGCTTTTCAGCATCACTCTGAGACAGGATGTTTCTAATTTTACAA
>VOQJ01012244.1:0-17183 GCA_015052665.1 Apistogramma diplotaenia | reverse complement strand
AAAATCAAATTCTAGACACACACACACACACACACACACACACACACACACACACACACACACACACACACATACATACAGTTCTCTCTTCTCTTTCTTCCCTTCTCCTTTGGTATATGCGGTCTCTCTGACACAGTCTGCCAGTCTGCTGCCATGCAGCGCCACATTTAGCTCTGCAAGAAGTGCCAGACTGCAGCAGAGCAGAGCAGAGTGAGGAGGTTATTAATGGCCTTCCTTATTTTAAACGACAGTCTGAAAACACTGGTGGCACCATGCAGACCCTGCTAGCTGCAAGCTTGTCTTTCATCCCATCTGTCTTCACGGCACTCAGTCTCCTTGGTCCTAATGGGCCCATAGCTGTCGCTCTGTCAGTTTGCACCTAATGCATCCTCGGCTGTCTGGTGGGTCCAGTGGGCAGTCTCGGTGGGTTGCATGTGAAAGCACACAATAATCCATCACTTTCAACTAATGTGTTGCACCTCTTCTTTAATTATTTTTAAACAAATAGGCCAAATGTCCAGCAAAGCTCTCCTGAAAGTTACAGCTTTGTAAAGCTTGCTTTTTTGTGGTTTTCATTAATTTTGCAGCTGGTACCCCAGTGCCATACTCGTAAAGATGTCCAGACTGTTGTTTCAAGCCTTTTAGGTTATCTCTTTGCCCTTTCCTGTCTCCTATTGTTTTTGTTTTATGCCTTTCACTGTCCATTGTCTTACCTTTCATTCTGCTGAGCCTCTGAATGCCACCTATCAACTGCATCCTGCTGTGAATTTTGACACCTGTCTGATGTATGCCTCTGTTTTCCGCATCAGTCTCTCCACAGCACCTTTAGCAGTGGAGCTCGGCCAATCAGGCAAATGATCAAGATTCATCAAAACATGACATGTTTACGTGCTAACAATGCAGCAAGCATTGATATAAATATGAATAGAGCAAATAGAGTAAATATGCAATATGTATTATATAAAACACTATACACAGAAGTGGCTTATGTACTATGCATGCATATGCATGTGTATGGTACATACTGCTTCTTAGATTTAAGCGTTAACACATTTAATTTATGTTTATTTTCAAGTTTTGGAGCAATTATGTGGTCTGAAACAAAGACATAGTCAATCTCCTGTAAATGCACACATACGGTTTCCACTGTTCGTGCACTGACATTTGCTAATGCACATAGATGTGTAATTATTAATCCTACACTTAGACCCACTGACAGAGAGACAATTAATTTAACAGAAATCCATGTATACTGTGTCACATTGGTGTCACCAGGCCGGCGGCTCTACATTAAGTCCATAAAATTTAGTATCACTTATCTGGGGAGTAACAAAGACTGACGACTTAATTCAAAACCTATTGCAGCCCTCCAGACATCATAACGCTGTCGGACGAGGATATGGTGAAATCTATTATTGACTGGTCATTTTGCTCAGCTGCTGCTCCCAAGTGAATGAGGAGTGACTGCTTCTCTCCCTGGTGAGACACTCATGGGACCACACAACAGAATTTCAGCAGGCGATCCAAAATAACTCTGAACATTTTTCAGTGTTTTAAAAATACATTTTCTGTTACAGTTTTAGGCCGTGAATCAAAAGCACTTCCATATTATTTGAGAACTTGAATAAGATAAATTGTTAAGTACACTTACCAGTGCACACCTGTTCAACTGCTCATTAATGTAAATATCTAATCAGCCAATCACACAGCAGGAGCTCAATGCATTTATGCAGCCATCTCAAGAAAGGTGATTTAAGTGACTTTGAACGCAGCATGGTTGTTAGGGCTGGACAGGCTGGTCTTAGCATTACAGGAACTACTGATCCCACACAAACGTCTCTAGGGTTTACAGAGAATGTTCTGAAGAAGACAAAATATCCAGTGAACAGCAGCTCAGTGAGAGAAAATGCCTCGTTGATGCCAGAGGTCTCGGGAGAATGGCCAGACAGCTTTGAGCTGAAGGAAGGAAGCAGTAACTCAAATAATCACCGGTTACAGCCAAGGTATGCGGAAGTGCGTCTTTGAATGCACACCGTGTTGAACCCTGAAGCAGATGGGCTACAGCAGCAGAAGACCACACCGGGTGCCACTCGTGTCAGCTAAGAACAGGGAAGTGAGGCTGCAATTCACACAGGCTCACCAAAACTGGACAATGAAAGAACGGAAAGTCTCGATTTCTGCCGCAACATTTGAATGCTGTGGTCAGAATTTGGAGTAAATGACATGAAAGCATGAATCTATCCTGCTTTGAATCAATGGTTCAGGCTGGTGGTGATGTAATGATGTGGGTGATATTATCTTTGCACACTTAGTACAAACTGAGCATTGTTTAAACACAAGAGCTTACCTGAGTATTGTTACTGGACCATAGTATTGTCACAATCTCATGGATGTGCAGCCCACAAATCAGCAGCAACTGCGTGATGCTATTATGTCAATATGGACTGAAACATGGAGGCAGTTCTGAAGGGAAAATGGGGTCCAACCCGGTACTAGCAAGGTGTAACTAATGAAGAAGCTAGTGATGCTAAATCATTGCAAAATGAACTTCTTTATCATGCAAGGAAAACATAGAAGAGAATAGAGTTACTGGCCCACTGGAACAACTGCAGCTTTAAAGAAAGCATACTGCACAACACACTGTGACATTTTTAAAAAGTAGCACATTTTTATTTCTCCTTATCAGTGTCAAAGATGATTACTAATTAGACGTCATCTTTGGAACAATGACATCCGGTAAAATGAAATGCACGATGAAGGCATGTACATAAACTCTGAGAGGTGAGCATACTTCCCGACCTGCAGGCAGTTTTAACTAAACCACATTTTCTGAAAAAATACAAACAAAATCCATCCAACGGGTAACCACGACAATAATACTTAAAAACCATAGCAGCATTCTTTAGTCATATTGATATAGCATCTAATCATATAAAAATAAATGCATGACAAATTTCCCCAATCCAACATTACAAAACATAGCAAAACACCTCTCTGAAGCACCAATAAATGTGTCAGACTTAATACAAAAATTTATATTTCTGAAGTGCCATTATAATGCCATATAATACATTTCTATAATCAATATTCATACATATATATTTGTTAAAAAGGCAAAACAAAATGCAATATTATATTAACATATGTACAACAAAGTATTTACAATTTCTAACATTTCCTGTTAAAGTTGACAAAAACTGGCTCCACGAGAGCGAGCAAAGACAGGTTCATAATGCGTACGTGTCAAGTTTATGTTCCTTTTTCTTTGTTGCTGGGCTCACGCTGCTATAGTGACAACGTCTAAACCGTGAAGTGTAGCAAAGCCAGAAACATTTCAGTCATTGAGTTTGACAACATGGCTTGATTACCACCTATTCAACAACACAAGTGCGCTTTCTTTTTTGTTTGGTGAAGCCGCACTCTGGGGCTCTCAAATCACAGCGAACACCCGGAACGCCTTCCCTCCGGGAGGGTTACGGAGGCTGCAGGGAAGGAGAGAAACAAGAGGGAGAGTGAGTCTGGGTGCTGCATGTGTCAGACACAGAACATGTCCCGGCCTAGATGACAGACACACACAAACAGATCGACTGGTTGTGTGGAGAAATGTCCAAGGTAGTGTGTTGTCTGACGCTCTGATGACAGACAGGACACAAACAGAGAGAGGGGCTGAAGTTCATTGGGAAACAGACAAACCATCCATTAATGCACACACAGGAAACTTCATGCGGTAACCTAGCAAAGACAGACATGTTGTAAAGGTAAGGGAGACAGATAAATGATGGATGGATGTCAGGCATCTTAGCAGAGTGGTAAAGATAAATTGAGTGGCAACAGGCATGGTAAGAGAGAGGTGAAAAAAAGAGGAGAGGCCTTTGAATAAATGAGACTGTGCATGCAAGGCTTCCCTCTACACAGGTCATGGAAAGACTGCAGACCACAGAAGGTGCAATTTAATTTCTCTTAAAAACTGGAACAGACTACACAGTATCTGGGTCACTTTGAAGAGTGGCTAGTGTGGACCTATGGCCTTAATATTGTTGCAAGGTGGTGCAGCATAAATTCAACACATGCTTTCGCCTTAGCAGCACAGCAATACCTTGGCTTACAAGAAATTTTATTAACAAAAGTCCCTAATGTTATATCACAGGCACTTTAAATCTCCTGACTCAAACATCACATCTGCCCATTCTTCTGCATTCAGAGGACAGTCTCGCACTGCATAGATTTGAATTGGGTGAGTACTTTATCGCCCACTTTAAGCTTCTTAACATTCCAACAGCCACCGTAAAAACCAGTGATGTCTCTTGTTTCCTACTCTGTGTTAGTACACGGCACCAAACAAGGTAATCTACTCTCAACCCTCTTTGTTGGATTAGACAAATGAAAATTGTTGGGGCAGTATGAGCACATGTAAACCCCTATGTCGACGATGAAGTGCTCTATTTGCAAACTAGTTGAGGTGTTTCATCTTATGCACCGTGCTGTCCTTGACTATGGCATTGTTCAGGCTGGAGTGAGAAGCTGTTACATATACATGAACAGCTGTTAGATTCAAGCTCTTGCCAAGCGAGTTCACACAGTGCTGATTAAACCTATCAAAGCCATGAAAATGGATCTGTATTTTGCAGTATACCAGACTTTTGAATCTGTGGTGACATTCCCATGCTGGTGCTCAGGTAGAAATTACAGTAATTTGTGTCATCCAAAAACACCCGGTTTGCCAAAAATGAAGAGGGGAGAAGCCATAGAGCAGGAGGGAGCAAGCTATAGCAGCTAGGAATGTGGTAGAAACACCCAACGAAAAGAAAAGAAATGTTTCTCATGCTCCCAACAGAAATGAACTGCATTTGAAAAAAGATGTGATAACATTATTAACTCATGTCAACAGCATTTAAATAATTAGAAGGGGGAGACAAAACTTCAGCATAGTATTGTTTGGCCTTTTTGTGCTATTGGCAAACTGATGTACATAATCATACTGAGAAAAGTAAAAAAAACAATAAAAGTGGAAGACATTTATATGCTAAAAATGGGTAATTTTAGCCCATTGCCAGGCAACATGATGCTATCCTAATATATTATATTTAATTCAACTTTTTTAGATGTCATTTAGATATTGCTATCATAAAATGAAAATGAAATAATGCTTTTATGAGGTTTTTTTCCCTTCCAAAATGTAAATATTGGTCGTAATTCCTGCTTGCAGAAACGACCAATACCTAAATTTTCACACTGAGGACAGGCTCAGATGCTAAAACAGATTATTTTAGCTTATTGTTCGTGGTTTCTTGGCAACTTTATGACTTCACAATATCTGATAAATATAAGAACATGCAGAGGGCTAAGATAAACCAGTCTGCCAAGTTTGGTTGCTCAACTCTTGATGGTTCATGGGCAAAGAAAGAAACAGTCAGATGAACACATTCAAGTTAGGTATATGTTATATACATATATGTCATCTTTTCTTGTGATGCTGGCTACTTTTCAGGTGTAATATATTTACAGAAAATCTAAGTGATTACAAATTCTTTCTCTATACCATATAACATGTTGGAGCAATTGAATGCAGTTCACGGATAAATGTATGTCACAAGTAATCCATAGCCTGACAATTTGTTCAAGTTAAGTTTGTGCAACATAAACGAGGAAATGTTTTACACATAAATCCAATCCTTCTTTGCAGCTTCTTTCCTCAGCCTTATTTGCATTAGTTCATCCACTTTGCAGTTGGGCCCAAGCAAAAATGCTCTAAGATTTCACCCAGTATTGATCCCCTTTTGTGATAAATGCTAACAAGATCCCGTTTCCTCAGCGCACACGCTTTAACTTTTTATTACTGCTTTGTGTTGTTGTTGTTGTTGTTGTTGCTTTAATTTATCTGTTTCACCATATTAAGCTTTAAATCACTTGTCCACCGGTTGTCCTTTTTGACCTAGTACCAGAAAACAAACTGCTGCTCGAACTACGTGAGGATGCGCTCCTCTTCTGTACACTAATTGCCAAGCAATTCATTATTTTAAACTACAAGAATGCAAATCACTCTGCCACGTGCGCTGCATAAAAGATGTAACTGCCTGCATCTTGAAACTATTTAGTCCACAAGGAGAGGAGAGTGGATACCTGAGAGGCATTGATTTCTTACTGCTTCACTCAGGGCGCAAGTGCATTAACCTCTTCACTTTCCTGCCATGTATTAAGGCCGAATGCTGACATAAGACCAGTAAACCCCCAAACAATATATTTATATTGGAATAATAAAACATAGCTGGGATACCGTTATGCATTATTTATTTTTTCTTTTATTGTAAATGTATAAAGAGGACTATTTTCCCCCCTTATAAGATTGCGAGATTAGTCATCCGATACCTCTCTGAGGAAATGCCATTCTGGTACGTGGCAGTGTAGTGTTTCCGGTTGTCCATGGGCATCACATCAATGTAACCACCCACATCATTCCTGATGACTCCAGCATGGACTGCCGCCCGACATATACTGGACTTCTACAGGAGCATGCGGGAGGAAAGAAAACGGATCATTATCCGAAGCATGTGTGAATTAGCATCTGACAAGTTCAGCTTCGAAAACAAGGACTTACATCAGAGTATATTGTGGTACCGATTACTCTGGATATGTGAGGATTGTCTTCCAAACAGTTTCTCGGGCAGTATATCCTAAGAAGAATCTAATATTAAACAGGCGTAAAGCTAGGCAGCATTGACAATGAGACAAGTGAGATGCAGGGAGGTGCATACCGTGGACAATGTTTTACAGGCTTTTCATATGGACACAGTTGTGCAACTGTGGTTTCACATGTGATGGCTTTAACTGTAAGAAAGAAACACAGCGAGTGTCATCAAAGCTCGCAACGAGAAACTGAAAATGAATGAAATAAACGTGACGTCGTCAGACTAACCTGTCACTCTGGAAACTGTGAAAGAGTTAGCACTTTGATATTTTCTGTCAGGAGGAAAATGCACACAGCGAGATCAGATCTTACTATTTCTATTTACTTTCATCATGTTTAATCAATATGACAATCAGTTATCTCTGATGTAAATTAATTTTTGCCTCACCCAAGAGACTGGACTCCATTCTTGTAGGACTTGATAAAAAAGTCCTTTCTTCCTTGCCTTGATACATCCATCCATCCTCCATCATTATCTATGACACCAGCATGTAGACCAGCTCTGCACACACTTGATTGCTGCAGATAAGAGACATTATATTGACACCATTTATATTGTATTAGTAAGGAATTTTGCTAAATAAGTGACGTGAACTATGCTCCAAGTACACAAAAACACAAAAAGTAGCCTTGGCCCTGGGGCGCTACACCCCAAAAGAATGCAATCAGTATATCTTGTGTATCAATGTTTCATATTGCTACCTCGTGCACAAACTTTTTAATGTTCCCTGAGAGCAGACCGGCCACGTGTGCACTCACCATTTCATAGTACACCGTCCCGACTACTTTTCCCGTAGCATCGAGGCATCCAGCTGGACATTCATATCTGTACATCAACGCAAAAGCAACCATGTGAATATGAACTGCGCATTCTGCGCTTGCATCCTTTCCATGCTTCATCTTCACTGTACCTATTGCATGTTGTTCCTTTGCACTGATCCCGAAGCTTAGTGTCACAGGTCACTAGCTGGGCTGAAACACATAAACACAGAGGTCTTTGAGTTCTCCTACAGGAATCAACATGTGCGAACTAGCGGCTCTGATGCAGATGACTAGTTTCCAAAAGACTGAGTCGCGTGAAACCCAGTGGAGACACCGCCGCGACGCTTCAAGAATAAAAGACAAGAATTTCGGTTCAGGGTGGTCAGCAGTACTCGAGGATGTGTCTCATCTTACGAGCACGGGCTGCAGAGAGGAAGCCATTTAAAAACCACAGCAAGCCCCGCTCAGCCCTCAACCCTTCTCAGCAAGCCAAAAACAAACACGCACTCAGGGGGATCATGCTAAAATAGACACCCCCACCACCCCCTGCTCCAAAGAGTGGCTTGTGATATTCAGTAGACCACAAAAAGTGTCAGGGTTAATCAGGGAGATGACAAATAAATACTATGCAGCATCAAAGCAATTTAAGATCAACTGCAAACAAACGTTTTATCCATTATCACTAGCTCAATGCTAAGCAAGCAGTTATTCTTAAGTTTTTTGCTTCTGATCCAAATTTGAAAAGCTGTGGTTTCTTTTTCTTTACAGCGCATATTGTCCTCCACTTCCACTCTCTGGCCCTCCCAGACCTAAAACCATATAGCACCCCCCCACCCCCATTTCAAGATGAAACTAGATCCAAAATAAACAGTCAAATGGCAGCTTACACATCTGCTGCGTGTTGACCATTTCATTCTTCCGCAGGTTCTCTGTGGGGGGCTGTGTGGGGGCTGGGGCAGGGAAACTGGGAGGCTCAGGTCTGGAGGCCCGGGGCCGGGGATTTGTGGTACGGGAGACCTCTGGTTCAATGAAGTTGTTCTCTTCTGTTTCCTCTTGCCTTGGATAGGAATTGTCATCTTCAGCTTAAAACAGAAAACAAAAATCAGCTTTTTTCCATCAGCTTTTCTCTTTTTCTCTGTGGCTTATTCTTACCTTTGTAGCAGAGGTTGTCCTTGCATCCTCCTCCATAGCTGGGAGGACAAGCAGAGCATGGGGTCCCGTGTTTGTAAGGTGCATGGCCCCACCAGTTTCCCCTGCGCAGGTGACATATCGAGCAAAAACTACTGAACACAGGCAACCAGTACCGCTTCAACTTCAAGTGTAGGCGGAAACATTTTCTGTGATATTCACAATCAAAATGGCTCGAGACTACAGTTACTCATCACACAACATTTGTGCTTACTTTGGTGAATAGTTGCAGACAAGATAGACGGCTTTGGCCCAGATCTGCCCCCACACGTTCATGTTGTAACACAAGTTGACTGCGCAGCCAATTCGACTGCTGGTAGCCCAGACCAGCTACAAAACAAGGACGACACAGAGGAGAAACAAGATGGCTTAAACAAATGGTCTCATTGCACATCTGTAACATTTCCATGAAGTCATGAGCCATAGCTACCTGTGTGTAATGTGTGCAAACTGGGCCGGAGCACTTCAGGGGACAGTAGGGATTACACTCCTGAGGGTACGGGAAGGAGTAGTCTTTCACTTCATCATACCAAGCCTGAACGTGGGATGTGGGTGGACGATACCTACGGTAGAGTACAGTTAGCATATCTGTGATTATAATGTTCTGAGCAACTTTTCTTTTGTCTTATGACTGTGTTGGTGTGGGCGTTGGCATTAAGCTCCGCTCGCTGCAAGATCTCATGACAGTCTTTCAAGTCTCATAATAAACTGTATAACACCAGGGTGTTTGGATACATTATTGAATTCTAATGCATATATATGCATGTTCTGTTGTTTTGCTTTGTTTTGTTTCTTTCTGCAAAACATCACAAATGGTAAATAAATGTGGCTGATAGAGATAAGAAGTGCTTGATTTGTCGTGACTCAAGAACTCTCAGGTAAGCACACTTAACAAACCCATTTAGTATCACATGTAGTTAGCGTCCACTGACAAACAAAGTGCTCGACATTTGCGCTCAGTAACCAAGGACACTGATCTGGCACCAGGTGTGGTGAGTTAATCTGATTAGAATCAAGCAGACATCTCCACTGTGGAGTGATATGATTAGATGTAGAAGCGTCTCTTGTGTGAACCAGTGTGGTCTTCTGGAGCTCTGCAGGGGACTGAGTGAATAAGTGTGCGTCCACTTGCATATGTGGACCTGTGTATTTTTGATGGCTCACTCACAGTAGGTAAATGCCAGTCATGGATAATATAATGCACACTTACTGGCCGTTTTATTAGGTCCAAATACTCAAGTGCTTGTTAACGCCAATCACACGGCAGGAGCTTAATGCATTTATGTGTGTAGAGATGATCAAGATGACCTACTAAAGGGGATGGAAGGTGATTTATGTGCCTTTGCAGGTGGCATGTTTGTCTGTGCTGGACAGGCTGGTCTGAGTAATTCAGAAACTCTGATTTGCTGGGATTTTCACACACAACAAACAATCTCTAGGGTTTACAGAGAATGGTCAGAAAATAAAAGGAAAATATCTAGCTCTCTGGTTGAAAATATCTTCTTGATGCCAGAGGTTGATGCTTCTTGCTGACAGGAAGGAAACAGTAACTCAAATAACCGTTGCTTACAACCAAGATATGCAGACGAGCATCGATGACGGTACAACACGTCAAAACTTGAAGCAGATGTGCAATAGCAGCAAACCGCACGAGGTGACAGCTAAGAACAGGAAACTGAGGCTGTGATTCTCATCTTTCCCCAAAACTGGACAATAGAAGATTGGAAAAATGTTGCCTGGTCTGATGAGTCTTGATTTCTGCAGCAGCATTTATATAATATGGTCAGAATTTTGTGTAAACAACATGAAAACATGGAGCTTTCCTGCCTTGCCTTTAAAGATGCCATTGTTAAGGCTGCAGCTGTGCTAAAGTAAAACTCAGCAATTGTTTGGTGTTATATATATATTTTTACACAGTAATAGAACTCGTGGGAATCATCCAAGCTGATGATTCTAAATTAATACTTCCTAATTAACACGTTACATATAGCTGTAAAACAGAGCACTTGGAAAACCTTTGAACTGCCAAATATTTTTCAACTTCAGTGTTTGCAGAAAACTCTACATGCATAAACTGTCTATACTAAAAGATTATTTACCTTCCCCAGTGTGCCCCCAGATTCTGTCCAATTTGCGGCAGCAAGCCAGCAGGCCCGTGCTCCCACAGACACGTCTCCGCCCACTCCTCTGCAGTACGTTCCAACTCCGTGTCCCATACCTGCACCGGGTGAGATGAGGGTTTCTTGGATTGTAATTGTATCAAAGTGGTGATAAAATGCACATAATACCAGGTTCACAGGGTACAGAAGGTTAGTGCTCAGGTTTTGCTCTGTGGTCGGTAATGTGAGGTGAGACAGCATGCTGTTTCAACCAATAATGAATAAGCATTACTCAGTATGTGTTATAAGGAAGAGAGACTACTGTAGGAGCTGCTGCACAGCTTTCCTGCTTCTACTCGGCTGACTTTTCATGGAGGTTGAGTGTTATTCAAAAAATGCTAAGGCTGTTTTTTTTCTTTTCTTAAGTAATACCTTCCATATGTTTCTGGTGAGATGGCTGGGTGCAAGCTTTTGTTTCACTTTCCCTCTCCGTGAGTTGCCCTCTCAGTCAAGTTTAGCTCTGGTTGGATACTAAGGGATCGTATTCCCGTTCTGGGGTTTTCTGGGAATGCAAAGAGTGTCCTTCCTCTCTGCTGACCTATATTCTACTATAAAAATGTTAGAATAACACCAGTTGTACTTCCTCTGAAGGACGCTGTATGTCATTTTACTTTCAGCTTCAGTGTGGGATGACTTATATAACAGGTTTCTGCCGGAAAGTCAATTAGCTGATGTGCGTTAGTGGGTGTGAGTGCATGTATTAGTATACGAGCGAAGGTGTCAGAAATACTCGCATTTCACACATCGGGGCCTGGAATTCATCTAACCATCAGTGAAATCTCAGCCACTAACCATACTAAAATAACTCCCCCCTCCGCTTCCACCACCACCTCCACCTCCACCTCCAGTGTCCGTCAGTCCCACTCGAAACAACTGCTGCGCACACCTACTCAACAACAGGATGTCTGGCAGTGCTGCAAATTAACTCTGAGCAGTTTCTTCAGCTGTTTCTTCCCATTTGAGTGGTAAATGGACTCCTAACTGAACAAATACATAAAAATCCCCCCCTTCCCCCCGAATAGAGGGATGCAGAGTTACAGCAACCTCATCTGCAGTTGCCTGTGGTTGTTCTTGTACAATAAGGTCAGATGTTGACTGACAGAGCCAGGACTAAAAGAGGAATGTGAATTTGTTTACCTGAAACCCTATCTCTGCTCAGACATGACCTCTGTCTGCAGGGAGCTGCAAATAAACGTCGGCATTGCCTTATCTGTATCGTGTCCCTTTTTGGCAGGATAAAAGCTAACAATGCCGGAACACACTGAAGATTTTTCAGCCTGATCATCTTCGGCATTAGAAGATTCCTAATGGAGGCCAGTCAACTCCAATCTGATTTCTGTCTGCAAATATTTCCCTTTGATGCTTCTCAAAGAATGACCTCCTTGTGCAAAAAAGAAATTGCTCTGATAAGCAGCGTGCAGTGCTAACTGCAAAATGACCTGCAAACCACAGCGCATGAGTGTGTACTTGAGTGTGGTCAATTCAGTGCTTTTTGACCCTAAATTGGTGGTTCTGTGTCTTAAAACATTTTACTGTGACCGCAACTACAGCAGGCTTTCCAGCCTGAGAAGACCCAAATTCTGCCTGCGGCCTCTTGGAGCTCTTGGAGGGGAACATTGCAGATTACAGTTTGTATCACAAATGCATAGAGTGCGATGCTCTCGAAACACATCTTAAATAATAATAAAATTAGCGGCACCGTCCAGCTGAGAAACTCATTCTGCTGTCCTGAAAAGCTGCAGTGAAAGCAGGTTCAGAAAGTGTTGACCGAGACACATATTTTTCAGCTGTTGGGTTTGCACAGACTACAGCTGGCTTGTCGAGCGGCTGCTGTTTGCACAGTTCGCCCAGCAGGGGAGGCCTTGTAACCGCGAACCACCCCACCCGCCTCCCACTTCGACCGCAGTTCCGCCGGGCCGTAAAGAAAAACACCTCCTCTGCTTAAGTCTTTCAGCGCTGTGCACACTGCATTGTTTATTTCGCTTAACACTTCATTTGTGGCAGTTTTTTTTCATCTGGTTCCATTCCAAAGGCCCAGAGGGCTACTTCCTTTGCAAGTATGGGTTTCCTGCTCATAATCAACGGTGCATGCTGAATAATACTGAAAAGCAGGGAACAGATATGGGAATTGGGAAAGCAATGCTGAGGGGGTAAAAAAAAATAACAGGAGAGGTGATGAGATTTGGTGAGAATAAAGGGATGCAAATGGGTAACTTAATCTAGAAAAAGTATAGCAACAATAATCAACACAGGAAAAAAATAATAAAAGAAATTAAAGGAAAGATGTGTGTCCTCACTGTGTAAATGTGTCTGTGCTCATTTTCAGACCCATGACATTCCCCATTCTATCACACATTACTGAGTAGTCATTGGAGTCAATGATCCGAAAAGTTTTATGATGACATTCCCCAAACTATTTATGGAATGCGCAACTGCAACCCATTCACAGTAAACATTTGGAGGAAGAGCAATATTTATAATCTTGGCATTATATTAAGCAAGTATTCTGAGGGCTTCGGACTCCCACGGCAATATATGCAGCTTGAGATGGCGTGCAATTATTCATGCAGTGAATTCTAGCTCGCACCAGCTCCTATAAAAGTTCCTGGAGCTGACCACTGTTTGAATGCTGTCACTAAGCAAACACCATTATCTCCCTATTATTGTGTTATAACAAGTTCATGGTTTGATCAGCACGGCGAAGCAAATCATTGCAGGATCAGAAAATCGCATTTGCAAAATTGCAGAAGAAATTGTGCAGCCAGTGTTTTGCATATAAACCAAATGACAGGAAGCTGTTTCAACAGAAGTGATTTCCAGCTGGCCAGACTGGAGCTCAAAATGCATGACAGGTGCTCGGAGAGGCGGTGAAGGATGGCTTTCAGAGGTTCTACAGATTCGAGAGACTTTTTAAAAAAAGGGCTGATGATGAGTCAGGAATGGATGGAAGGCCAAGCTGTTTTGAGTAAGTGTAGGTGGAATGTTGGCCTTAGTTCATGGCATTGTCTAGAGGATAAAAGAGCACTTGGATGACCCCTGCGAATCCAAAAGAAATGTCCTCTGAACAGGTGGTTTGAAGGAGCGCTATCCCTGATATCGGCTCCTTTTCAAAAAAGGGAATCGGAAGGTATTTTCAATAGGTCAAGGCATCCCAGAGACAATCTGCACAGCTAATGAGCACTGGGTCAAGGGGATACTTTTTCTGTCTCCATGGGCATAAACCTGTCCGTCTCGCTCGCAAACCGGTGTCACTGGAGACCGTGATCATAGTGTTTTTCTTCTCATTACAACTATGTTCCATAAATGTTTTTGTTAAAGGTGCTATTTTAAGCCATTTGTAATTGTTTTTGGAAGAACAATGTTTTCAGTGTTTAAATCTTACAGCTGGATGTTAAGCACGTTCTGTGTGTGCACTGGACTCCCACAAGAGTACCACTTGTTTTCCGCCGCTTGTGCTATACATGCATGAGATACAGCCAGTGCAGGTGAGTTTATTTTTTTTTTCTTTTTTTGCTATTTTGTGCTTTTTTAGTCCTTCAGGCTTTGAAGGACTCCTTGCACCTTCCTTCCATCTCCGAGCTGGTCTATGACTTCTGAACCCTCCTGCACAAGAAAAGTTGCTTCGGATGCTTGACTATGTTGCCATAGACACATGTAAATAACGTTGATGAAGTTAACTCAGCGCAAATTTATTATCCTGCTGTTTTATTGTTTTCTTATCGTGCTTCACAGGTTTTGACACAAATTGGCCGGGTTAAGCAAGAATCGTTTAAAAAATGCTCGACACTTGGCAGCAGAGCTCTGATTCATCCTAGCCAGAAAAAATATCAATAGAACTTTATCATACGTTGCTAACATCAATGTCACCTCAGACCTGAGCACAGACCAACAGAGCCAAGTTAAACATCAAGGCAGGTGGGGCTCTTTCTCCCAGGATGCCATTTGTTTGTCTTACAGGGCTTCAAACGCTGACACATCTCTGTTTATACCTGTGGGTCAACATTTAAGTCAGAGGCAGAGACACGGTCCTCCTACTGACGCTTTGTGCGCCGCTACAGAGTGTGAATGCTTATCCGGGGAATTTTTGGGGCCTCTGTGTTGGATAATGACAGAATGGGAACGGAGCCACAGGGATAAGGGAAAGGGAAGCAGAGAGAGAGAGGGCAAGAAAAAGAAGCCAATGAAGGGGGAGGAAAGAGGGGGATTTGAATTGATGTTATCTCTGAGTCTCTGTCATGATTGCCACAGAGGGTCACTCGGGTTGTGGTTTAATACAATGGCAGACAATAACAGAGCTGATGGGCAAATGGTTATGTGTGTGTGAGTGTGTGTGTGTGTGTGTGTCTGAATGCCTGAGTGTATCAGGAGAGCAGGAGAGCATGTCTATGAAGTCTTCCAGTACAGTGAAGCTGTGAGGTTTCTGAAAGGTGACAGCAGTTCAGCACAGACCAAAGGAAAATCTGAGAAATATGGAGCCCCTTTTAAAATAAAGTCACCAAAAAAAACAACCTACTCTGCACGTGACCTGAACAGCTCTTACCTGAAGTATACTGACATCTACAAAACTGCACGAGATTTCGGTGCCTATTCTTGCAAAGCTGCTGTTTCTCCCTGCTGCATGCCCCTTCCGAGTTTTTATTTTCTTTTTGCTCATTTCCTCTTTCCTCATCTCTTCATCTTCACTTCAGTTACTGCGACACCTGTTTTGCGATGCTTTTTCTCCCTCCATCTGTCTCACACTGCCTCCTCTTCCTATTTACAAAGCTCCTTTTTTTATCACTTTTACACCTCTATTTCAATTCATCTTGCATTTCTTGCTAACTTTCATTCTCCTTCACCTCACACCCTCTTGTTGCTCCGCTCTCCATATTTCACCCCTGGGTGCCCCTGGAGCTAAGAAAAAAACAGCCAAGTGTAACGGGAGACAGTAGAAAAGAGCTGTGTGCTGCTGGCTCAGCATTTCTCCACTAGCGTGGGCCTTAACCAGAAGCCTGGCAGACTGAGTGTCTCTCTCACACACACACACACACGCACACACTAGAGGTCCTCAAGTCCAACCTCTCAATTATACAATTACACAGTCCAGCAATTGCCCCCAGCAGGAACTGTTTATTTGCCTTTACCACAGAATAATACAGCCTTTTGTTCTGTAGCTCTTTAAGCATGGATGAAAGGATGATAAAATCTCATTACTTTCTGCACGTTGCATTGATTTTTAGCCTTTTAAGTATTGTTGGTGGCAACACACTGCAGTGGTCAAGCTTTGCCTACACGTGTGGTGCTTCTGGAAAAGTTCCAGATCTGTAGATCGCTAACTTTCAGAAGGTGTGGTATCCCCGTGTGTGTGTTCAGTGAAGGGGGGCAGCTGGTAAAACAAGCCCTGGTGCTGTGCTCTGACTCTATTAGCACTGTGAAAAGTGAGCTGGCATTCTACATACACGTGATGGCCAAAGGATAAAGTCAAACAAATCTCTTAGCATTCAAAAAAAAAACGGAGAAATGTGATCATTGGCATGGCGGTGGAATTCTCCTCTTCTGGCAAAATAACCACAGTCACATGGGTATAAAGTTAAGTGTGTGTGTGTCTTTGTGTTTGGGTTCATGTGTGAAGGTGCTTAGATGCTGGCATGCTTGCAAGTGTGAGCCAAGTGGGACAAACGCCAGGCAGTCGGGTGACTGGGTCATTTCACTAAGCTATATGGGCCACAAATGAGTTCAGAATAGGGTCAAAACACACATAAACTGCACAAACTGTATATCACCAAAGATGCACAGACAACGCCTTCACCTACCATGTACTCCATGTTGGAAGCAGGAGGGTAAACTTGGCCTCGGAGCTTGTTGTGAAGGTCCAGGATGAGCTGAGCGTCATTGTCAGTAATGGCCCTCTTCCCCCTCTGCTTGGCCTCCCACCAGTCGCCGTCCTCGTCCAGATACTTGTCCAAAATCTGCTCCCAGCCTGTGGAGTTTGGAAGCATCACCATGGAAGTCGTCATCTGGAGCAGCAGGACCAAAGGCACGCCTCTCAGCCAGCGCAGGGACACGAGCCTCATCCTTGCAAACGCTGGTGATGTGCGATAAACTCAAATAGGATGGCTAGGGCTGAAAATATTTTGTGCCAACACAAACACACTTTGTCTACAGTGTCAGAGGACAAGGACCCTGAAGGAGAGAGAGGGGGGGGGGGGGGTAATTGGAAGCACTGGAATTGGTGTTCTGTATCAAATTTGCTGAATAACTTGAGTCAATATTGAACTTGGTGAGGACAGTGCATAGGCAGACACTTAGTCTGGTGCACCGCCACAGGTAAGCTAATGGGGTTCAGTGAGGGTAAGCTGGCAGGCTGGGAATGACTAGTTTGGATTAGGCATGGATTAAAAAAATCAATT